>JASANE010008181.1:0-14096 GCA_030248225.1 Trileptium ribeirensis | reverse complement strand
GGTCTTCAGCATTCAAACACTAAACACGGGTATTTTGGTTCGATAACCAAATAGAAATTCTCCACCTTAAATAAGTTATGTTTCCTCAAATAGCTTTATTAGTGGCGAAAATCGTAAAAATTCATTTTTTGGCCCTCTGTGGAAATTATAACTCATCAACTTCTCAAATTTTTTATTTGATCATAAAGGCCTGTGCAGATGTAACATCCATGTCATAAAACTTGGCAGTGAATAGATATCACCACACGGTGGCATTCCTGTAGCGTGGGTCCCAAACTGCATAAAATCGTATACACTTTGCCACGACTTCGTGGCAGTGTTTACACGGTGTGCAGTTGTTGTAGCAGTTTTTCTAAAAGTGTCACAGTTTCGTTAGCAGCTTTTCTAAAAGTGACACATTTTGTGTTGCAGTTTTTCCAAAAATAACACATTTTCTGTACCGTTTTTCTAAAGGTGACACAGTTTCTGAAGCAACTTTTCTAAAAGTGACATTGTTTTTGTAGTAGTTTTTGTAAAAATGACACAGTTTCTGGAGCAACTGTTCTAAAAGTGACACAGTTTTTGTAGTAGTTTTTTCTAAAAGTGACACAGTTTCTTTAGTAGCTTTTATTAAAGTAGCACAGTTTCTGCAGTAGTTTTTTTCTAAAAGTGACACATTTTCTGTTGCATCTTTTCTAAAAGTGTCACAGTTTCTGTAGCAGGTTTTCTAAAAGTGACACAGCTTTTGTAGTAGTTCTGCTAAAACTGACATAGTTTCTGTAGTAGCTTTTGTAAAAGTGACGCAGCTTCTGTAGTAGCTTTTCTATGAGTGACACAGTTCCTGAAGCAGATTTTTGAAAAATTTTGTCACAATGTGCAGTGACTACATACAAATCCCTGTGAACACAGCATTATATGTTGAGGGATTGCTGATACATCGAACAAGCGATCAGCAATCGCTAATGACAGAACGGTATAGAAGACGGCGCAACAAACTCAAGCCTTTACCTACAGGCTATCACAATAATTCTTTGCATCGGAAAAGTTACGTAGCAAAAAATTTTGATGCCGGTACCTTACGCGTTATGCGACACATGTTTTTCCTTCCGAAGTACAGGGACGGTTATTGTGCAATATCAAACCAAAAAAGAGGACTAGTAACTTTTAGTGGCTACGTGATTAGTGTAGCTTAGGTTAACTGACCTACTAACCAACCCAAATAATGGCAGCTTTGTACTCTTGGTGTATGGTATTTTCTATTTAAAACATTGATTACAGACAACTGATTATGACAGCAAAAGAACGAGCCAACGCTGAAAGGTTTATATACAGAGGTTAAGCATAGCGGTCCGCGAACAATTATAATGTCAAAGTAATGTTGACGCAACTGTAAAGAGAATGGCTTCAGACAAGGCGCCCTATACGATTCTGAAAACGTTTTTAAATGACAGTCGACTTATCAAAAAATTAGACTGATTAATGGTTTTCGTTAGTCAGTTTAGCAAAAGTTTGTTTTATACACAACGATTTCAGGAACGTAATAATATAATAACGTATTATAATTTCTATTATTTATAATCAGTATAACAAAGAGTGCATTAGGGAACAGTATGACACATTCCTGCACTCTAATGTTAACCCGTCTTTTATGATACTGTCGTTTTCGGCCTGACCCCCCCCCCGCCCAGTTTTTGAGGGGGTCGAGATAGGGTAGCTCGGACCATCCCAAGTTTTTGGGGGGTCGATCGCAACACCCTCCGCAAATTCTGGGGGGTCGGATTGTAAGCAGCTATTGGTGCAATCGACCCCCCCAGAATTTGGGGGTCTGAACTACTCTCACTAAAACTGTGAGGGTCCGAGCTACTCCTCCCGCCAGAATCTGGAGGGTCAGTGCATCCCGACCCCCAAAAAACTGGGGCGTCAGGCCGAAAAACCCCGTATCGTCAAACACGGGCTAACATTAGAATGCACGGAAATGTCATACTCTTCCATAATGCACTCTTGATATAACTCATGACGTTTGTTTTATTGTTGATTTCTCTTAGATTTCTCGACGTATGATAAATCTTTTTCAACCACTACTTATAGTATCATGTGCATCCAATCCAATCCATGTCCTCGCGTAGTTTTCACAATTCTCTGCTGCAAGTAAAGTATATTACATGTTCTTCTAAAGCCGTCTTACCAAACCATTTTGCATATCTTTGCACAAAAATACTGATATACTGGATATAATACCGGTTGCTACACAATAATCGCTCACTGCTGAAAAATGGTAAGCAGCTTATCATTTATGAGAACTTTAGGTTCTACGGTGCTTAGCTACAAGTTCAGATAAAAATTTATAAAATCATTTATATACATTTGTTAATTAACATTAAGAAGTCGTAGGAACCAAAATTTTGAAAACTACTGTATTTTTAACGGTTTTTTGTGATTATGTAAGTTTACAGGCACCGACGGGAGCATTTTATATATACATGTATTTATATCGTCAAAATCAAGTCAAAGCTTCAATATTTTCATATACAAATCCGCTCAGTATTTTTCTTGTCTACTTCTCTGGTAAAATATTTCGTAATATATAGCGACGTTTTAAACCCATATATTTTTATGAGTTACGGTTGAGTATCATTGAATAGCCAAAAAAAATTGTTGAATATTTAGTATGATTTATTATTGATGACACTATTGTGAAGAACAAAATTCAATAATTGTCTCCCGAAAACAAGTGCAAAATGAAATATCGAAACAAAAATATGCCAGTTCGACATTTAGAGATCCTGCAAAGCCCAAACCAGTGCTATATTTAAGCCATATGCAGTCAATTCGATAAAGTAACACTATCAGCCTAGACTTGAAATAACTTTACCTATCAATGTAATACCTTTCTGTGTTTCCCCGCTACCATCCATTCTTTCAAACTCTAAAGGCGCAAATGTTTAAATGTAAACAAAAGTAATGTGTCATTTGATGATATAGATTTTGAAAGTTCAAAATGTCGCTACTGTCAGTTTTAACTTTAGAAAGCAGAGTACCTCCATAAATAAGACCTTTCTAAACGAAAACTATTCAACGTTATACATTGCTAAATTGACTCACATGTAACTTCAAAGTATCAAAATAAGAGTAATTAACCAAAGTAAGAGTATCAAACCAAGAAATTAAAAAACAAAACAATTTATAAAATAAAGCAGGAAAGTTTTACAAAACTAAAATATAATCGAAACATACAAAACGAAATACAAGGTAATAATGCTATAATGAACATATAAAATACATATGTTTTTCATGTAAAATTTTTGGACAACGTTTTAAAAATTTATGTTAATGTTCACTACTTGTTTCAAAACACGTTTTCATGCAAATGGTGCTATCATACAAGTTTTTTTCAAAATGCAACCACTAGAATAGCTACAAAAAATATTCTGACTGACAAAGTATATATTGGGGAAGTATTAAAAGAATTATATCACAGGCTACCTTCCAAAGTTTAACAAAGCTATTTTACAAATATATATTATTGCTGAGACAAGCAATGCGTTAAGGCGCGATTATGGAATGTATTTTTCTGAGACTACCGGTATAATACAGGTTCGCTCTCTATATGAAAAACCACTTGCAGGCACGTAATACCTTGAAGTGACGAAATTTTAATGCCGATATTTGTTCGCCCAAAGTATAAGTTAATTTTTTTCGTTTCTTATACGAAAATTATAATATTAAACAGAGCTTTAAGATTAAAATTTCAAGCAGCAAAATATATTAATATATTTGTCTACTCTATTTTTAATCTTTGTATGTTAAAAAATCAAACAAATTTTCCATATTTCATTATGTAAAATAATTATCCGTTGATGAGGATTTCATAATGGCTCTGTATAGGCTAAATCTAATATTAAAAATGGCCATGTTTAAAACATTTTAAAGCCATGTAACCCACAAATAATTTCCAACCACTGCCAGGTATGTATTGGTATGCTAATTATAAAACGAGACCCTTACACGGTACTAATATTTTTGCAGTCGGCATATGTTTTTGTGGATATTTTATTGGTTACATTTTGAAAAATCTTCTATGACAGCACCATTTGCATGAAAACGTATTTAGAAACAGGTAGTGAACATTAACTTAAATTGTTGAAGCATTGTTCGAAAATTTTACATAAAAATGTATGTATTTTATGCGTTACATCGTAGCATTATTACGTTGGGTGGTTCCTTTTACAAGGTCACAAGCATGCATGCTCAAAGCCCCCGGTCCTCGGCGAGGGAGATGGCTGGAAATCCGAGTTCTCGGAGCTGCTGTGCTTTCGGCGCCTATGGGTGCAGTACCTGCGGTGGCGTCAGGAAATGGGTTTCAACGACCTGTCAGGGCGGGTAGGTATTTCTAGCCATAGGGGTAAGAGGGTCCGAGCCTCATGCGAATAACCCCTACACCCCATGAACATGTGGTCCCTAGTCTGATTGACGGTTAGAATAGGGTAAAAAATAATGATGAAACTTCGGTCAGTAGGTATTGGCAGACAACCATTTGTTAACAAATTTCTCCGTGATAGGGCGTCCGATAGTTTTACAGAAAAATCATAAACACAAAATATATATAATACACGTAAAATTGGGGCTATATGTTTCCTTGGGCTCCAGGGACGAACAGAGCTTGGCATTACATATTTCTGAAGAGTCGAGCGATAGCCTAACATCTATCTGTGACAGCCGAGCTTAGTGTATTTGGAACAGCTAGGGTCGGGTTTTAAAAGCCCTTTAAAAGAACAGACATGATTGACATGATTTTAACATCTGCCGTATAGTATATACATTAGTCTGTCAAAGCAAGAATAATCCAAATTACATCAGTTTGGCACTTATAAAGCTCAAAGGGCAACTATTTATAATTCTTTGGTGGACTGCATATTCTATGCGTTCTTTGTAATGTTAGAAAATACCTAACTTTTATTATTTGGAGAGTGAAAGGTGATACTGGCATACTATCAGAAGATCCAAGTAGAGCCGGAAACGATTCATGAAAAGCCGAACACAGGTCATCCCGTTGATATAGAGAAACGATCTGAGCAGAGAATTGCTCAAAAAGAGCCAAGCCGAGTCAGATCTTAAGAAATCTAGCTCTTTCTAATCTCTGATATTCTAAACGCAGAGCCAGCGCTTTGGACCTCAGTACTGCCCAGTTGGAGGCACTCCTTTGTTAACGGATCTCACACAAAATAGAAATTTTTCTTCCAATAGCGCATAAAATCACATAGAGTACATCCAGTTGCGAGTTCAATGTTTTCAATTTTGCAACCGTTGTTCCTAGAGGAAGCGGTCGTACTCCTCATATCTTCTAAATTTTTTAATACTTCGATCAGACTAATGTTTGAATTTGTTTCTAAAAATTTTTTCCAGAAAATGAATTATAGAATGGAGCGTCGCCACGGTAGGTGAGCGGCACTAGGAGTTACCCATAGCACAGTTGGGCGGTGTCTCATCACACCATCGTTTGCTGGGTATTAAACTCAGTTTGGAGGACGGCACTCACACCATAGTTTGGAGTTGTTCTAACATGACATTGCAGGCCCTGTTAATACAGTACACATTGTAGATACACAATGTATAGTAACCCACATTGTCGCTGACAAGCGAAAGCTGCGCCCAGTGCGTCAGGAAAAGCTGACGTCGGCTTTTGAAAACTCGTTTCCAAATCGACAAAAATATAACTACTGCTACATAGGCCTAAATCCAAGGGGGTTCCCTGGAGTTAGGATCCCAATATTTTAAGGACGGGTTCCACAGTACTGGCGGACACCCCCAAAATTCCGGACCATAAGGGCCGGGGTTAGTACCCCGGACCCCAATGGGGTGCCACTCACGCCAAGGGGGCCCTCACATTGTTTCATATTTCAATCACTTCGAGCAGATGAGTGTTTGAATTTCTCTCCAAAAAGAAGCACTGAAATTTGTTGATATCTGGCTAAATTTCTCATAATTTCGCTAAAATTGTCATCGCTTTTCATACTATCTGTGACAATTTTAACAAAATTTTCCACAATATATTTAGCCAAATGTTACAAAATTTGCGGCGCGCCGTCGTGGCGGAGCCCATCCAGTAGCTCGCATCACAGTTCGCATTGGGCGCTCACATCCTAGCGCCGGCTTTACGGTGCATAATAGTACATCCTGACAATTCGCCACTAGGAAAATCCATTCATCAGCGTTAAATACACACACAAAGATACTTTTTATACGCAGAGAGAAGCTTTTTCTATCATTTTAATCGCAGTCTCAAGATTGCGCAATAGTAATCAAGCTAAAGCAGCAGACAGCAAGTAATTTCAAAAATATATAGGACTGGGAAATTTAGTTGTATTCAATTAGTGTATAGGTCTTCAAAACTTCAGTTTAGTTGGACTCTCAAGATTTCTGACGGATTTACGCCACTATACTGATATATAGCACAATAGTCTGCCAAGAGCAAGAACTGCCTAGATTACATCAGGTCCGCTTTAAAAAACAATATATAGTCCGCTAGGCAATTTGTACTAGACAATCAGTAGACACTGCTAAAATTAATTAGCTAATTTTAGTAAAATATTAGAGAATAGCAAACTTTTATTATTTTTATTTGGAGCATCATAGCCATTACATGTTCACTACCCAAAGTCTCAGGTGATGCTAGGGCGAGAGGTGGTCAGGGAGCAGGACGAATTTTAGAAATTTTTAGGACTCCAAATTTTTCTTAATTTTTGCCAATTTCCCCCTTTTTGCCAATCTTCCCCAATTTTGGCCATAATAAAGCTTATTTGTGCAAAAAATTTTCTGGCGCCTTTAGCTCAGGCGGGCGATGCAGGAGAAGGGGCGGTACGTCAGGGGGGGTCAGACTACCGGCAGTAAAACAGGTGAAGCCCCGATGGTGGTCTGAGCGTTTAACAGGGATATTTAATCCCCCTCTTCCTTCCCAGCCAAGCTCCATGGAGCACTGGAAATTTCAGTAAAAACAGAAACTAGGGTGAAAATTCCAACAAATTGTAGTAAGTGGCATAAAATAGTGGAAATTTAGAAAAAAATTTATCGTTAACTGGAAAAAAATTGGAGAAAACATTAGCAAAACTGGAAAAAATTTTGAGTTCCTAAAAATTTCAAAACTGCAACCCCTCCCTGGCACCCAGCCCCACCCTGCGGCTGCTCCACGTTCCTCCCACTCTCATGGACTACGCTTCTCGCAGACCCTACCCTCCCAAAGCCGACGGACCTACGACTGAGCCATTTTGTCGTACACTAGGAAAGACTCCAGCTACTTGGAAAACTTGGAGCAAACCATACCCGGTAGCTATACAAGAACGAATTTATTCAGTAATACAAATGAGTAGTATATATGTCCTTTTTATTATGTTTGTTATCTATACTGTAAAACAAAAATTAAGTTGAAATATGAATGGAAACGGAATAATGTCAACGTGCACGTGCTTCTTTCATGTACCAAACATTGTGTTTGTGAAATCTGACTCGGCTTCATAAATAAATCTATATCTACTATATCTATTTAAAGCCGTGTACTCAAAGCTTTGTTTAATTTAAAGTACTCAGTTCGTGCAGCCATTCTTGTGCTTCCTGGTAATGAAATGATGAAAATAATGCGGCGTTTACGTTATAATGTCCCCGCTGTTTGGAACTTTTGTCCTCTGTAGTCCCAACCCTACCGTATAGACAGCCAGGGTAGCACCCATACTGTAAATCAATTGTCCAGGGTGTACGACACACCCCTAGCCACTGCTTTTTTCTTTACAGTGTCGATAACCCTTAGCTGCCAATTTGGCGCAACTTAACTGTAACAGACACTGTATGTAGATAATGCGGTTTATTAGTCAACTGTGATGTGTAGTTTTTTAAAATGCTCGATATTTTATCTAGGCCATATGAAAGCTGATGAAATAATGCCGCACGCTGTCCATAAAACTGCAAGCAGATACGGTGTGTTTGACACTGCCGAGAAGTGATAATACGCGTAGCTAGCTACTTTTTAAAAAAATTATTAAAAACACGGTGGTGTCTAAGACACCCTGTTTTCAACAGTGTGCCTGACACTGTGTGGTGTACATAGGTTCCAATCGTTGGGTACATTATAACGTGAACGCCGCATAAATGATCAGTATTGGCTATTTAAAAATTCTACCGAGCTGCACTTCTTAAAAAGCTATATCTCCAAACGAAATTAAACGCCGGTTTAAAAAATCCAGAGAACTTCACTAAAAAATGCACCAGTATAGGCATAAAACATATGAAAGTGACACTGCCGTGTCCCTATAATTGTTTATATCTACATATGTAGAATATGACGATTTAATTTCCTAGCTATGGTTCCTCATACAATATACACATTTAAATTACTTTATGCATCATTTACCTTAAGATGTGTGCACGTAGGGCCGGATTCTGTCACAGAGTTAATTCGGTCTCGTAACAAAAAGGCACAGCCGCATCCGGCCCTTCATAAATAAAATAAATAACTAAGCTATACTAGTATGTTTGTACTAGCCGGTAGTGACTATGTCTCAGGTTTCGGTAGCCGGGACGGACTACTGAAAAAATATTTATTACATTTAGTTTAGCAGATTGTGTTTTACATGGAAAATATATCGCCCTAGGCTCAAAAAAGGCAAGATTAGTAGTAATTAACGTAAGACGCATAATGCGCGAGTAAACTTAAAATGATCCCGGCAACCATCCTATTTTGTAGTTTTGGATAAAATTTGTTACGGAACACTTTGTGGTCAATTGAAATTCGGCGTAAAACTGTTCGTAAACACAGCGCTCGCGGTTGAAATCTAACCATTTTGTGTTCGCGAAAATTGAAGTAAAATTACCCAAATGTTTGAGAACAAAAATTCGTCCATTTGATTTTGATGTCACTTTTGCCTTAAATTTGTTCGCGAACAGGGTGTAATCCAAATTTAAATGACAATAAATTAGGGAACCGAATTTCTGCAAACTGAAATCGCCGAAATTCTGTTCGAACACAAGGTCTAATTTCTGGCACTTGAATTTGATTTTGCCAATTTTCAGTTAGCGAAAAACCGAATGAAATTAAGCTTGTTTTCCGTAACAAGGGTTTGCGATTCGATATCGGTAACGACAGAATAGGATGGTTGTCGGGGTAACCTTAAGTTTACTCACGCATAAATGTAGGTAAAATAAATACATAAATATCGCTATTTTCAAAATTTTTGTTTAAGCGCCTTTTACAAGACAACCTAGTAGCTATGTAAAACACGCTCTTTTATGCATGAAAATTATGCTATTGTAACTGACGAATATATGACCATAAATATCTCCAATTTCCATTTTTTTCGTGATTTTTCATTGTCGACATATTTTTATAACTTTAAGAGCCGATTCAGGCCTTTGTGACAATTTATCAACCTCGCTTCACTATTAGCTAAATATATTTGTATGGTCTGGCTTGGCCTAAAAATGTCACACTGGCTGAGCCTGGCTTTAGAGCTGCGGCTGACTGTCGAAAAATCCGACCGTCCTACACACATCTTAAGGTAAATGAGGCATTACATTGATAAAAATCTCAGCAGCAAGATAAAATACATGCATAGCAGCTAATATTATGCATTGAATGCAATAATGCCGCATTTATAAAAGACCCCGATGTGAAAGATATGGTGGATGCTTTATAACGTAAACGCCGCATAAAACTGATATGAAATTTGTAAAACAAAATAGAAATCGGTATATAAAAACATTCTCCATACTTACATGCATGTGAGCAAATTACAGATTCCTTAGCTGTAGATGTTGCACAATGTAAGAAGTTAAAATCAACTTCAGCAGTTAAAATATATGTGTAGCAGCTGAGCTTATGAAATAGTTACTATAAAACTGATATGAAAATTATTATAAAAGAGACTGGAGAAGCAAAACTGTTTTCTTAAATCTAAATGACTACCGTGCTGCCGTCTGTGCATACCACGCAAACACGCATTTATGTTGAACCAATCATGATTTCACGCAGAAGAAACTAATTAAGTTTTCCAGTCAAGACTTGCCAATCTGAGCAGCACAGCTTCTGCGACCATACGACTAGCTAAGCAAATGCTGCAACCATATGTGACCGTCTTTCGGTAGTATGAAATAAATTATGAAATGCCAAGTGAAAAAGATTCAAGGCCGGAAACGTCAAAGCCAGTAGGTTTGATAAATTATGAGGAATATCCGGAATTATAATGCTAATAGCCTCGTATTATTGAGTCAAGGCATCGATCGCTATCGAAGCACGTAATTGTTAACCCAAGAAAACTCAAATGATATGTAAATAAAATATTCACCGATATAGCCAGTCCACTGCGGTTGATAATCAAAACACTGTTGGTGCTAAATTCATCGCTTGCGACACGGTTCCGCTGATAGAAAATAAAGCATGAAAGTAAAAGTGTAACAACGCTTTGTGACGTTCGAATGCGTTGTTTATATGATTAATTCGTCCATTTCGACAAAGCACCTGTTTTTATAAAACAGACAAGTGGCGACCAAAGAAGGTATTTATAACGCTGTAGTATTTTATTGTCTGTCAATAGTCTAAACTTGTAATCAGAAACATGCGACATGCTTTCGCTCATGCATACGTTAGGCCTTTGATAATATTTCGTCGATTTAGGTAATATTTTGCAGCGTATTTTAGAACGATATCTTTGAGGTTTTATATAAAATATTTGTTTTCTCTGGTATAAATCTTGTTAATCATCAATTTCTTGGGACACTGTGCCTTTCGTTTTTCGTCAAACTGTTGTATCAGTTAAAATTACATTAAGCGGTTCCAAAGTGGTTATAGCGAAGCATTAATTACTACCCCAGCAGCTGAAGTGTACTTACACACTGAAAACGGTACCATGCTTCAGGCGAAATAGCAAAACTGTTAACTTCATTAAAATGAAACTATCAGCTTCAAAACAGTTCTGTAAACAATTCTGTAATACCAACACTTTCCTTAAATTTCATGCTGAGCAAATGTTGCATGATTGTGATGACTGAAACTGGTCATGAAGTCTTCACATGATTCATTCAAAATACCTACAGATTCGTCTCTACACCAGCGTCTATAGATTTTGTTTGGACCGTAACTGACTAAATAGGTAATTGTGCCTTTCTGGCTTAAATTTTATACTACTGTAACGTATTTTATTGAAGAAACAATAATTTGGACTGAAGCTCAAAACTATGTAGATGCAGTTGGAAGCAGGAAAACTTGTTTTAACTGATTAAAGCATTTGCTTTATAAAAGGTTGTATACCACAAATGGACAAAAAAGCGATGCATATAACTGCGTACCACGAAATCATTGTAATCGGTAATGTTGTTATATAGTCGATGATTAATTGCAGTTGAATGCTTATAAACTTCAAAACCAGATCGCTTCGACTAAATACACGATTTTGAAATAAGTCTTGCTTTCAATGTAGATTTTTCATTTCTTCACTGTTACATAAACTGACAGTCTAGTAGAAAACGACTACCTTGCAAGTAACGAGTGATAACAGATGCTGGTTTTCCATTAAGTGACATAAACCTATTTTCTTTTGTATAGAGTGATATTTTATCCTGTACATGTTTTGCACCGAGTAGATTTCGAATATTTTTGTATCGGGTGGCATAAGCCGAAACTCGTTTAAAATCGAGTGACTCAAACTCGCATTCGTTTTGTATTAAATGACATTAACACACAGTGATTTTGTACCGAAAGACATAAACCTAAACTGGGTTTGAATCGAATGATATCAACCAATACTAGTCTTTTATGAGTTGGCATAAATTCACACTCCTTTTTTATCAGATTTCATAAACACACACTCTGTTGTGTCGAATAATATAAAATTAAAATCGTTTTGTATGTTGCAAAACTCAACATCTCTGCCAGTTTGTGCTTGAAGACGACGAACAAGAAATCTATCAGTTTAGATAAAATATATTGGGCAAAATTTCGAAACATTGCGGAATATGATATGGATTTGACGCTTGCTCTCCTTTACGCCCGCTATTTAATTTTAAATCTTTTATATAAAAAATAACACAAAAGTATAGAAGACGTAATTTTCATTATGTTTCGTAATGCTTTTCGATATCTTTAGCTGCACCTGTACCATTGATTTATCCTCAAACTACAAACAGTTTCAAAAGAAGCGAAAAAATCTGTAAAATGCCCCGCTAAATTTTATACTGTGATACCTGTTTTATATTCTGTGGACAACAAATAAAAAATGTTGCATTTCAATTCACTCACGGGAAATACGAAATACAGTGGATATCGGACTAAAACATCATATATATTACCATGTGTTCACGAACAAATCGTATCAGTGGTATTGCGATAATCGTATCAAATGATTTTGATTTATACACATTAACTACAAGCTTTATGATGTGGTTTAAATTCCCAAATCGAGCTGCCACAGTTAGCGTGATATAACTTTTATACGTTTAACGAATGCTACTACGAAATCGTAGAAAATGCCTAATGATGCTGAAATAAATAAATTGTAGTTATTTAAGCTGCATAAAATCTTGGAATTAACAAATGTAAATTGGAAAGTTGATCAATAATGTCACCACCGTCGAACTACTAATTTTCTAAGAATGAAGCGCTTTATGATATCAATATTATTTGAAACACATTCATATATTCTAAATATTTCGACATTATTAATACTGAAATGTGGCAAGTCCAAAATGAGCAAATTCTAAATCTTAACCAAAGTGGCTTCTGTATAGCTCAGTTAATACCGTGTATACGCATATATATATTTAGCTTCTTCATTGGTGGACAGAAAATGCCTGTAAATCTGTCAAGTTTTACTGCCAATAACAATGAGGAGCAAATTTATAATAAGTACCTATCTAAGGATGCAACTATAAGTACCTAATACCGAGCAAAAGGCCAAAAATTGAATCTTTAGTTGTGAGCACAGACAAATCTAAGATTTATGCTTATGCCTAACAATAGGCTTAGGCTTAGTATTTAGATTACAAAGAAAAGTTTTATCAGATCATCCAAGAGGGAATTAGATATGGTCATATCGGCGATAAAACCTGGTATTATCCAATTTAGTACATCACCAAACACAGCGTGGATTAGGAAAACAAAAATATTTGCTTTATATTTATTAACATAATCGATGTTTTCACATATTTGAGATATCGTTTGCTTTTGGAATTTCCAGTTTCACTAATTTGAATATTTTCGACCCATATTTTCGTAAAAATAGTAAATGGGTCTATAGTCTTTTGCATGAATAGCGTATGATTCTCATACGTTGCGTATCAGATAATTTCTATCAAGAAAACCCGCAAGAAACTAGGTCATTAAAGGTTTGCCAAAACATTTAACTGTATAATTGTTATGTTGAATAACGCTAAGAAAGGCAATGCATATTAAAATCAGCCAATGTTCATTGCCTAGATTCAACATGTTTTTTATGTCAAACACCCAAACATTCGAAGACTTGTTTGAGAAGAAACGAAGTACCTAGGTAAGACCATGTGCAATGGACGCACTTTTGTATACCTATTGGATTTATGATCAGAGTTCAGTCTGGTATACCCTGCCTTTGGTGCACTAAATTTGTGAAAATACGTAATCTTTGTATTAAATCTGCATCTACAGCTTTATAGAATAGAAGCATTACCTGCTGTACCATACCTGGGCGAATGTGTGAAATCCCATGGGTATAGCGGGTGCGATGGCGGGGCGGAGTCGTCGCCAGGTGAGAATCATGCTGTCGCTGGGAGGGTTGTTGTCAGGGGAGATAAACTTTAGAAATTTTTTGAACTGAAATTTTCAAATTTTTTGGGCAGCCATTTTACAAGTTTTCCCGACCTTTTGCCAATTTCCCCCAATTTTTTCCAATTTCGACCGATTTTTTGTTTTTTGTCAAATTTTGCCTATTTTCGCCATAATTTTCCGCGCACCTTTGGTGCGGGGGTTGGAGAGTGGGATTAGTCCGAGCCCCTGGAGGGATAATCCTCCTGTCCGCCGCTATGAGTATGTTTGTATTGTACTATATAGTTTTCTAGTTGTGCCTTTTACTACTTTTTAGCTATGCTCAAAATACGCATAGTTGTGT
>JASANE010008180.1:0-57051 GCA_030248225.1 Trileptium ribeirensis | reverse complement strand
CAATTTCGCTGTTTTGCTTTTAAGTTTTCAGTATGGCTTTTGGTTCTCAATTGCCCAGGAGGGCCTCTCACTGCGTGGACACAGTGTAGAGCCCCTCCTGGTGACCTCTTCCGAGTTTTCGTCAAAATTACACTAGCAAGGGCTGTCCTTGCGGGAGCGGGTGCGTCCGACGGATGTTCCGTGCTCCCGTAAGTGCAGCCCCGACAAAATCAGAAATTTACACGCAAATTTTTGTTCGCAAAATATTTAAATTCTCGACTGGTTCCCCGCTCGCCGGGTCGCCATTTTGTTTCAGACCCGGGGGCGAAATTTTAGTGATGTGAACGGGGAGCAGAAAATCACACGGGGTGGGTAAGGTTTTTGAGTTTAGGTTTCGAGGCAGGGTTTGGGATTTAGGTAAGGCGGTTAAAGCAAGGAACTAGTAGCGTGTTGACCTGGAGGCAGCCGCTCAGGCAGGAGTGAGTTGAACATTAATAAGAATCTGCGCTAGGCTTCCCCTCAAAATTTCGAGCCTTGATCCCTGAGCGTTTCAGCAAATCATTCTCCGTAAGGTCATTTCAAAAAACCCAGTCTTCCAGGCCGTTTTAGACACGGTAGAAGACTGTAATAGTTTTCATTACTCAGTTTAAGATCCCGCCACAAATCGGCACTATAAAACAAGTCTACTTTTTCCAATGACCTTCAAGAGATAATGGAGCTTCTTTCGATTAGCGCTCCATCCGTGCTCGCTTTCGAAGTCGTAGCTTGAGTCGAGCTTAAGCCATAGGAAAATATATAAGAACCACTCCAGGTCACACGCCTTAAAGACCCAATAATGGGAAAGAAGAGAGAGAGAGAGAACGGTCCGCTCGGAACGGACGCAGTCATTTGCACACGTGGAGCCTCCAAGAGAAATTAAGAACGGAACCCCTGACGCTCGACCCAGAAATTTGAGCTACTATTCTGAGTTTCGTGCCGCTCCGAATAAAAATGTCAGTTAACTAACCCCAAAATTTAAGACGGGTCTCAGGCCGTTTAGACACGGTAGAGCACTCCGTCACGTATTTTTAAAAATGAACAACTATCGTTGGGTCGATGCGGCTGCTCCATAGGGAGCGACGTATCAGGACCTTTCGTGCGTTGTTGTCCCCATTTCTCACGGTTTTGCAAATCTGTTAGTCTAGCCATGCAGGGGTGTCCGAAGTGCTTTTAAAGCTTAGATCACAACCAGTCTCTTTTGGTACTCACTCTGAGAAATTCGTTGAGGGCGCGGCAGCGCGTGCCCTGTCCATGCTGGCAAATGACTGCGGGCCTTCAGCTAAATTAAAGGCGCTCGGAGAGGAGCATGACCAAAACCGGAAACGAGACGGAGTCAGCTGCAGCGTATAGGCAAGTCAAACTTTAAGGCAATTCTTGTGCTCGCACCCGTTAGTCGAGCGACGACCCTGAGAAGACTACAAGTGAGTGTTTCCCCAACCTTTTCTGTGAAAGAAACTTATAGGCGCGAGCCCATAAACCGTTTAGACACGGTGGGTTTCGATACAGCGCCACATTTTCATGTCAAATCATCAATTCGAAAATCCGTACAAGGCAAGCAAAACTCGGGAGACGCGGCAGCGCCTGCCCTTTTTACGAGGACCCGCAATTTCAGCCGGACCCAGGCGCCAGCAAACCTCAGATCATAAATTTTCACTGAGAGTAGACTGCAGCGGACGCCCGGACTCAGTAGAACGTACATCGCATTTATGAAAAGCAGAGTAAGCGAGGTTGGCAGCAAAGGAGAGTCAACCAAGGACAGCATAAAGCACTGTACCAGGGAAGTAAATAAACGGCCGTTAAGGGAAGTTCATCCCGGTATCCTGTCAGGCGGGTAAGACAGTCCACGAGGTATAAGGCCTGAGAGAAATTGATTTTTACGCGACTCTCTCATGGGATTTAATTAAAACTCACATCACCCGCTCGATTTATAAATATATCATACGGTGCCCTGCGAGGCACCCGTGCAATTTGTTGTACATAGGTCATGTTAGTTATTTGGATGTAATAATTTGCGATTAATATGAATAAAGTGTCAGAGTGTGGAATACTTGCCGCAGCGATATGAACTATTTCATTTTGGGGTTGGAATTGTCGAACTATTGTAAGGTAGGTGGGAATCCCCATACCGAATAAAAGTGATCTTTCAGGGTTCACTGTCCGAGAGCATGAGGATCGGAGGTACAGACAAGAGAGTCTCTAGGTAGTCCCACAAACCAAATCAGGCTTTACCCATTAGGAAATTGGTAATAGCCTCGGATCGAAATAGGGATATTCACCACCATTTAAGATCAAGGATTTAAATAGGAATGAGGGAAAGGCGAGCCAGCCTTATTACCTGTGAGCAGGCTTAGGGGTTGACTCTCCCTCAGGGGGACCTTCGTACCACTAGATACGTGGGCCAGCATAGGGGCCAGGCCGAACACCCTGGTTAACCCGCCGGCAGCCTGCTAAGCTAAGCGGTTCCCTTAGGTCATCGCATAGATCACCGGGGAGTCGTGGAAGCCGGGGTTGTCCGGGCACCACCCGCTAGGAAAATAGTGGTGCAGCTGGGATCCCTTAGGGCCAGAACTGGTCCTAGTACACGTATACACACACCATGCGGTGGGTTTTGACTTCCGGGCCACCCTGTACCTACGCAACAATGGACCGTACTGTGAACTAGCCTTAGACCTTTTCTTTGCATGGCAAAACAATTTAAGCCGGCCTTTCCGGTTTGTCGCACAATTTCCGTCGACTTGTTACCCCAATTGGGGTGACGAAATTGTTCTATGAGCTCCGTTCGGGCTCTTTTATAGGCGCGAGGCCCCCGGCCTCAAAATTTTCCTTTTGGACCTTAAGCTTTACTGAGCTCATTGTTAGGAAACACGTGCCTAACTATAGATTCTTTGACTGCCATCTCACAATTTCTTTCGTCGAACGTACTTCTGAAATTTTCCTATAAAATGTCTCCTACTTGAATCTGCTCGACTTAACTGATAAAGCGCGGCACAGCACTTGTGGGAGCGCGGGGCATCCGCTGGACGCCACAGCACCCACAAGGGCTGCCCTTTAATGCTCAGGCCTACGCAAGGAAATTTGAGGTAAGCTCTATAAGACGCCTCGGGCGGGCCCCTTCCACGCGTCCGCAGTCGAAGAGTCCACCCGAGACAACAAGGGTTTCCGGGATGCACCCTCGAGTTCCCTTTATCTTCAAATTTTGACCGACGATCTCCTAAATTAATTTAAACCGTATGCGCTGAAATCAGAAAAACATCTACTCGAGATCTCAACGAGACACCCTCGAACACGCACGAAACACGCTAAAGAGCCCTAAATAGTTCACCCCCTGGGCACGAACGATAACATAAAAGCGACCCAGGGGGTGGGGAACCAGTCGGGCGCGAGAGTATCTTCCCATTTTGGTTGAAATTTTGACATGATTTTGACTCAAATTTTGTCCAACACTCAACCCCCTCTCCGCAGCGCGGGCACAGCACTCGCGGGGGCCCGAGGCATCCGGTGGACGCCACAGCACCCGCGAGGGCTGTCCCAGGTCCTAAACTCGAGCAAAACGATTTCAAAAGCATCGGGAACATCCGGGTGGACCTCTTCCACGCGTCTGCAGGTCGAAGAGTCCACCCGGACTGACGAAAACAAACCGAAAAAGAAAAAACGCGAGAAAACCCTAAACCAGCTACATAGTAAAGAGCGGCGACAACCGCCGACTAAACACGTCGATCTCTGTGTGCGACTACCCGACTGGTCCCATTTGAAAAGAGTACAATTTCCTTTTATAGCGACTGGCAACCCCCTTGTCTCGTTGCTCGCCCAAAATTCCTAAATTTTCAAAATAGCATTTAAACTTCAAAATAACATTTAAATAACACAACTAACAACGTCAATAACTGGCAACCAAACACGTATGTACACAAACAGTCGTCCACTCGCAGCGTTGTCGCCCTGGTACATATATATATACAATAAGCTAGCCCCCTCGACGGCTCACATCAACAACAAAACGGCCAGCAGCTATACGTGGCCGAGGCTCGCCAAGAAAACAAAACCGCCCGCTGGTCGGTGCGGCAAAAGTTTTGGAGAAAACTATAGCGGCGCTCAGGGCGCCGTTTGCTCATAGTTTGCTCACATTTTTGCCGATATCTCGAGATCCGAAAACAGTAGGCGGCCGGGGGCAGGACCAGAATCATGCCCTGGCAGGCCGGCTACTGATAAAATTTTAAGACATAATGTAGCTTTTATAGGAGGCCTGTTAGAGGCCGATTTAGGCGCCCAAGACGGGAAGTTTTGACGCCCCATTTGAGTTTAGGGGATCCAGAGCGGACTCGCAGGGGTGGGCGGCCCCGGTTTTCAGCTAAACGGTTAGGGTGGGACCCCATAAGTGTCCCGGGCTCCAAAAATCTGGGAGTTTGGATTATTTTAGGTACCCTTTTGGGCTTGGAAAATGGGAGGCTTAAGCGCCTGTTAGGGGATCCGTAAGTATTTATGGAATCCGAATTTTTAGACCCGCCGGGTCAATTTGACACCCTAGCAGTGTCCTTAAGAGGGTTCAGTCACCCCCATTCCCATAAGTTTAGTTGTAAATCCAAAATTTAAATTTTTTGTGTCGTACCCCAAAATAGTGTCTTGGAAAATTTGTATCCTAAAATACTCTGTTTTGATTTGCTTATACCAAGAACTTCGATCACCGGCGACCCTCCTCGGGCTCATCCGGGTATTCTTGACCCCATATAATATATACACCGCAGCTATCATGAGATATTGAACCTTCGGCGTGTGCGCTGGGATCGGCCAAGGGCGACCAGTTTTTTGTATAATACCAAAAATCTCTGAAACGTCCGTTGGTCCCCGGCCTCGCCGAACGCACACCCGTTCTACGCACCCAATACAATAACATATCTATAACCAACGTAATGCATCAATGTTGTATAAACACAAATCAATTTATTTCCCGAGGACCGACCGGACACCCCTAATAGTGATCCGTTTCTGTGATACTTGGTGCCCAAAATCATCCCGTGCACCGTCGGGTGGTGGAGTGTGACCTTATAAATGCAATAGAAATGAAATACAAAGTTTATTTCACAATGAATATGATACTGCACAATTACGCAATAGTTCACACAGAGGTCACACTCCACCGGTATCCGGCCGTCCATTCCCTTGCTCCCTACGAAATTTGACCCGGTTTGAGCGTTTTCTCCTTTTTTATAAAATTGGGCTGTTACACTACACTCGACTGCTTAAGAAATATCTGTGGGTTTATCCGTTCAGCTTCGACTAGTTATAAAGTGAGCCATTCGAACAACGGTTTCGAAGTGAGAAATAGGATGGCCTACCGTAGTAACTGGCTTAAATTTGCAATTTAATGTGTCCACTATTGAGAATTGTACCAAAACTCTTCTTGATAATGTAACGGCTCTGGAGGCCCTTGAAGCCCTGGAAGCGTTTTCAATTTGACAGAAATTCGTTTCCTTGATGCCTAATCATTTAAATTTCGATTATTCAGTGTTCGCGAATAAATTTAATGCAAAAGTGACGTCACAGGCAAATCGATCCTATAGAAACTCTTGGCTTTAGCGAACAAAACAGGTTTGGTTCGAATTTAACAAGTATTCGTTCGCAAGAATTTGGGTAATTTTAGGTGGATTTTCGCGAACACAAAATGGCTAGGTGTCAAGCGCGAGCAGAGTGGTTTCGAACAGTTTTGCGATGAATTTCAATTGAACAAATAGCGTTCCGTAACAGTTTTGTTTGCAAAATTCCAAAGTGCGATGGTTGATGTGGTCACAGTAAGTTTACTCGCGAATTATAAACACTACCGTCTCCACAGTCCGTAGAAACAACTGGGATAAAGAATTGAAAATGATAATGAGAGAAAGGCGGTTCAATGTTATTGCCTGTGAGCAGGCGTAAGCGTTAAGACTCCCTCAGGGGACATTAATGGAATAGAGCGTGGGCCAATATAATATAGGCCGAACACCGTGGTTAAACTTCTAGCGCCCTACTAAGTTAACTGGTTCTCTTAGGTCAACCGTAGATTCACCCGAGTATCGGGGAAACCGGGCTCCTCGGGGCAACATAGCGGCAATCTGTCAGGGTCGTAACTGGTTATAGTACACAAGGGCTATCGCGAGGATAAAAATTAAAAATAAAAGTATTAAACATATGTTTTAAAAGGTCAGAAAGACTCAGGCGTCCGGGAACGGTGTCATTCTGTCCGTTCGGTTGATCGTCTACTTATAAATATAGAATTTTGAATATTTTCCCAGTGGTTGGCGCTCCAGAGGCCAATGTATATCGCCAGATTTTTATGTAACAACAGGGTTATTTCTTGCGGAAGCGTAAACTTTAAACTATTGAGGCGGAGATTGTGCGTTTATTTTAGTTGAGTTCTCAACTATTATGAACTGTTTACAGCGCTACTATGGCTCTGCCGGTAGTCAGAACGACACCTATTCTTGATTTTATGAAACATTTTCATGTTCCTGATGAATTCCTCCAACCTCTTTTTTCTTATGAATTCCTATATAGCTACTAAAATAAGTACACAGTTAATACCTACAAGAATGATAATGCTACTCTGCAACATTATGCCACAACAATAATCTGATGATTGGTATGCGAGCCGGGATTGCGATCCGGCCAGAAACGTCAGCCAGAAATTGAAGCCATGATTCTCAGCTCATATTCCTGGCCCATCCGAGCGCGCATACGGTTAAACACTGAGAAGTATAGCAAAATTATGTATATATATATCACGGCTTTAGCGCAAAGTCGCTCCAATATCACGATTGGTGTATAGGCTGGTACAATTATAGCTAAACCAAGTTAAATTTTTTAATCCCAATCGCTTAAATTTTTCGATATTCTTCCAAATCATGGTTAAATTTAGGCCCGGCCTGTTGTTAGAGTGTCATGACAACGATGACATAATCATATTATATAGTCAATTTAAACATAATTTTATTATTATATGTACTAGGACCAGTTCTGGCCCTAAGGGATCCCAGCTGCACCACTCTCAATATTCACCGTGGTGCCCGGACAACCCCGGCTTACACGACTCCCCGGTGGACCCTAGTCTGACCGATGGGAATCGCTTAGCTTAGCAGGCCGCCGGCGGGTTTACCAGGGTGTTCGGCCTGGCCCCTATGTTGGCCCACGCGTCTAGTGGTATGCAGGTCCCTCAGAGGGAGGGTCATCCCCTAAGCCTGCTCACAGTAATAAGGCTGACCCATCATTCCCTCTATTTCTGTGATTAAATCTTATGCCTTATGTTGTGCAGAGGCGCGTTTGTGTCGCCTTAGTTCTACTTAGGGCTGGACACACTGAACCTACTCGGACCTAGATGTGTAGAAATATTCGGGAACACGGAGGGACGCTGGTTCTACAAAGGCTAAACACTTGTACCTAGGAGCGTTGGTAACGAGGGACGGACGGGATGCGGGTGCGCGCCGGGCTGGGAAACGCTGCGGGTCGGCGAACTCGGTCGTAGTTGAGCCACTGCCCTTGATATGGAGGCAGCCGAAATCCGAAACAGATACTCGAGCAAAACGCGGGGATAGGGTGGCGGGGATAAAAACGGCATGGCGGGAGCGAGCATCATGGGGTAACGAGCCGGAGGAAGACGAGGACTCTAAATCAAACAACATTGAGCACCTAAATGGGGGTCGTGCACTTTTCTTGAGACAAAGAGCTAGATTTAAATTGAAAATAGTTCGCCTAATAAAATCACACACACAACTTTTGCTCCTTGATTTTCCCTTTTGACCAACCATATAAACAAGAACAAAACGCAAATATCACCCAATCGGGTGGGCACTACGAGGCAATTATTTACGTTGTAAACGCCAAAACCTTCGTGGATGCAAGGTACACGTATGGATTGCTCAGGTGTAGTATGAAATTTTATTCCCAATTTTGCGGTGCAATTCCTTGTGATAGCGAAAGGATATCTTATGAGCTCCGATTGGGCTCCTTTTTGGGCGCAGCACTTACGGGAGCGCGAGATATCCAACGGACACTACAGCACTCACAAGGGCTGCCCCCGTTCCTAGGCTTAAGCGAAAAATTAGAAGAATCTGTGAAATCTCTCGGGCGGATCTCTTCCACGCGTCTGCAGATCGAAGAGTCCACCCGTGCTGAGCGTAACTACAAAGTTTCCAGTGTCTAAAATTTGTTTCGACTGCCATACGTGCCTTGAAGCCAGTAAAAATTTTCGAGCCGCCGAATAGTAAGCGTCTGAACGTCGTTGTCTAGATCTGAGCCCTCAGATTATCTTCGCGTTAATCATGTCAAATTCGCCAACGCTCCTAACATAAATTTTCTTTCAATCTGCTCAGCTCACAACAGAGAAGCACGGGTGCAGCACCTACGAGAGCGCGACGTATCCAACGAACACCCCACCGCCCGCAAGGGCTGCCCCTTTTTCTATGCCTAGGCGAGAAAATTTTAAGACTCTGGGAGAAGCCTCGGGCGGGCCTCTTCCACGCGTCCGCAGTCGAAGAGTCCACCCGAGACAGCAAGGACTCCCAGGATGCGGCTCTCGAATTCTTTTTTATTTAAAATTTTGACCGACGATCTCTTAAGTTAATTTAAACCATAGGCGTTGTAGTCAGAAAACACCTACTCAAAATTTTAGCGATGTGCCATCAAACAAGCAACGCAACACGCTGTAGAACACTGAATAATTCACCCCCTGGGCATGAACGATAAAAGCGACCCAGGGGGTGGGGAACCAGTCGAGCACGAGGGTACCTTCCCTTTTTTGTTGCAATTTTGGCATGATTTTGACTCAAATTTTGTCCAACACTCAATTCCCTTCTGCGCAGCGCGGGCACAGCACTTACGGGAGCGCGAGACATCCAACGGACGGCCCAGCACCCGCAAGGGCTCTCCCTTGTCCTAAGCTTAAGTAAAAATCAACCGACGAAAAGCCGCAGGCGGGACTCTTCCGCACGGCTGCATGCCGAAGAGCCCACCCGGGCAAAGGAAAGCAGAAGCGAAGCACAACTAAACGAAAACTCAAAAGTTGGCGATAACCGCCAAAACCAACCTAATTTTAAGAGAGAGAGAACCCGACTGGTCCCTCCGTTTCTACGGGCTCCGTTCTTTTATACTCGCCACCCTTCCCTCCTTGAATGCTGACCATCTTTGTACGCTTGCCGGTCTCTAAGATTGTTTGAAAATTTAAATTTAAAATCTACGATTATAATAAACACAGCTCGAACAATTTACATACACAACGAATGTCAAAATCGCCAGACAAACAGCATAGCATAATATAATGACAACAGCCCGCCGGCCAAGCTATAATATCTACAACGTTGGGCAGTGATAATAGCGGGAGCCCCCTTTCGATGTGTATAAGCACAACAGATAAGCAAGAAAAACAAGCTAAACCGCACACTGGTCGGTGCGGCC
This sequence comes from Trileptium ribeirensis, assembly GCA_030248225.1. Taxonomy (NCBI): domain Eukaryota; kingdom Metazoa; phylum Nematoda; class Enoplea; order Enoplida; family Thoracostomopsidae; genus Trileptium; species Trileptium ribeirensis. The sequence continues at coordinate 47,613 of JASANE010008180.1, read as the reverse complement.
AAAACTTTTAGGAGGAATTATAACGGCGCTCAGGGCGCCGTTTGCGCATAGGGATATCGGCACATTTTTCCCGATATCTCGAGATCTAGAAACAGTAGGCGGCCGGGGGCAAGACCAGAATCATGCCCTGGCAGGCCGGCTACTGGTGAAATTTAATTTATTATCGTATCTCCCACGAGAGGCCCGTTAGAGGCCGTTTTAGGCGTAAGAAACACAAATTTTTGAAGTCCCGTTCGGATTTAGGGGATCCTGAGCGGACCCGTGGAGGTGGGCGGCCCCCTGTTTTTAGCTAAACAGTTTGGGTGGGACCCGATAAGTGTCCTGGGTTCCAAAAATCGGGAACTTTTTGTTAATTTAGGTACTCTTTAGGGCTTAGAAAATTGGAGGCTTAAACGCCTATTTGGGGGTCCGTAAGTATTTAGGGGAACCAAATTTTTAGACCCGCCGGGACAATTTGACACCCCTAGGAAGTTCTCAAGATGGTTTAGTCACCCTCGTCCCCTTAAAGTTTAGTAGAAAAACCAAAAATTGATTTTTTTTAGTGTCACACCCTAAAATAATGCTTTAGAAAATTTTGTATCCTAAAGTACTCTGTTTCGGTTCTATTAGGCTGAGGATTTCGATCAGCTACGAATTTCTTGAGCTTGTCCTAGTATTCCTTGACCAAATATAATACGTAGATACACCACATATGTAACGGATACTAATGCACAGCAGATATCGTGAGATAATGATCATTCGGCGTGTGTGCTGGATCGGCTCAGGGCGACCAGTTTTCGTGTAACACCAAAAATCCCTGCGACATCCTTTGGTCCCCGGCCTCTCCGAACGCACACCCGTTCTGCATCGTAAATATACATCATACAATATAATACTCGAAAACACTTTATGTACAAAATACGACATCCGATTTCATAAGGATCGACCGGACACCCCTAACCATAATACTCTTCTCTGGCGTTCGGTGCCAAAATCACCCCGGGCACCTTCGGGCGGTGGAGTGTGACCTTACAAATACAGTATAAATGAGGTACAATTGTTTATTTTTATAACAACAGTAATGACGCTACACAATGATCATTTTATAAGGAGGCCACACTCCGCCGGTATCCGGTCGTCCGCTTCTTCGATCCCTATAAATTTTGTCGTACTTTACGCTTTCTGTTATTTTCGTAGAGATCGGGCTGGTACAATATATAGGCAATTTTATTAATTACAATACCACAAATATGTACCCGAATCACGCTCCATCTATTCAGTGACGTTCTAAAATATGCTTTCGCGTTGATTCTATAAGTTTCTCCGAAATGCTGGGGCTGTTACATGTCTTAAATATATGTTTTTTGGCTTTATAAACCCTTACATATGGTTGGAAATGCAAGTTTCAAGGTTTGGGTTTCAGAATGTTAGTTAACAAATTGAGAATATGGGTCTTTTCTTTTATCCTCCCAGTCCGAATTTGGTCAATTTTGAGGATACAGAGCTGATTTTGGTATCAATCGATTCCCCTCGATGAGATGGTTCAGAAAAAATTCATTTTACCCACATCCCTGAAATTTTATTTGGATTTTTTGAGGTCCCCTCGGGAACCCTAAATTTTTTTCGGAATAAGGTCATTTTGGGTATCGATCGACTCAGTTTGATGAGAGAAATCTACTGGTGTGTATTTTAATGAAATATACCCCACCGTTAGAAAGTTGTAAGGGCCGAAGCAACCCTGAGCGGTTACGTTATAACGTTAGAAAATAGAACAGTTTAGAGAGAGCGGGGGTCCGGGGGATAGCAACCCCCTGACTTAAGCTTAGGCTTAGTGTATGTCTCATATAAGGACCTTAGCTTAGGCTAAGACTAAGGCTTAGGCATAATATATCGCGAACGGCATGGCCTGCATTTTATTTCCGCCCTTCAGGGTTACTTGGGCCCTCATAACTTTCTAACGGTGGAGTAAATTTCAATAAAATATACACCAGTAGATTTCTCTCATCAAACAGAGTCGAACGGTACCCAACATGACCACATTCCGAAAAAAATTTGGGTTCCCAAGGGACCATTGGACCTCAAAAAATCGAAAAAGATTTCAGGGATGTGGGTAAATCGGTATTTTCTGAATCGTCTCACCGAGCTGAATGGATTGATATGAAAATCAACCCTGTATCTTCAACACTGACCAAATTCGGGCTGGGGTGGGTGGGGGGCTAAAAGAAAATACCCGAAAATATCCCGTGTCTAAATTCGACCACCTAGCCTGGACGCACAGCTAAATGATAAATCGAATATTATAAATATTATAAAGTCTGGTAATTAGCAAGGTTTCTTAGCAAGTTTAGGTACAAAACCGGTGTGTTCAGCACGCTTCTTGAAGCCAACCGCTTGCTGCAACTTAGGATTGCAATGATACGCTATGACTAGGTATATGCCACAGCGCACTTTAAATCGTCAACAGCTCTATCACAGGTAAAGTTTGTTCTGCCGCGACGCGGCCATCGATATGGTTCGGACGACAATCGACTCTAAAAATCGGTTCGATTCTTTGCTGATAAAGTTTGTGGATCCAAGCTTTACTATTACGATGGGGAAGCTTGTGTAGCAGCCTTTCTGAAATTGGTATGGGTACGATTAAGAACCTGCTTACAAATAGAAAATCTGAAACCTAGAAATATTTTATAACTGGTTTAAAATGTCTGGCATTTGCCTATATATTTTTGCCCGTTCCGGTTTTTGTATCTGAGTGACTATTTTCTGACTACACGTCTGATACTTCGATCAATATTTTAGTTGTTATTAAATCCCAAAGTCTATTCAAATTAGCACACTTTCGTCTTAGGCGAGGTTGTCTCATTTTTCGTAATCTCCCTCTAGATGAGTTCGCAGATGTATTGGGTTCTAATAAGTTTATTACATAACCTAGTTCTTGTTTATTATATACTATGAGTTTGAAGAGGCATGCTTCCGACTCATATGTTGTATACAGGCGTACTTCCAAGCCGGGACAAAATTATATATCCCATATCAATTTATCGCACATAAAATTTAGTCCCAAAAATAATACTACCACCCCTGTTAACCTGGAGATTGTATGATTCGTTTTTAATATTGGATTGAACTGAGCCGGCAAGTCGGCTCCAAAATTTGAGACCGCACATACCATCCATCCATCCATCCATTTGCTTGTATCTCCGTTGAGGGGAATGCAGACCTAGGTTAGGGGTTTTGGTTGGTTCCTTCTGCCGCTGCCAAGCGACATCTGCTTGATTTCTGATGCCTACTGAGGTTCGTCTTGGCCCCCATCACGCCACCTCTCGGGCACGTTATTGTCTCTGGCCTGTACGAGAGACGCGGACAACATTGTTGTCGTTGTTGTTGTTTGTTGTCAACGTGGACCTGGTCCCCAGTGCTTAGATCGATGCCATGTCTTGCCGCACAGCTCCTTACATGGCGTGCTTTGTTGAATTTTGATTGTTGGCGTCCACATATATGGCACAGATCCCGACGTTCACCTCTCCACACCTTCTCGTGATTTATTCTTGAGGCTTCACAGTCTATAATCGTTACTCTGCAGACCCTGCATTCAAGCCACCTGGTAGTGTTCGTCCTGTGCATCCGACGTTGATGCTGCTTCAATCCCGTTCTTGTCTTGAAGGCTCTGTTGCATCCGTCCCAGTTGCAGATGCAACTCTCATGGTCAGCTCGGCGGTACTGGCTTCGTTCTGGCTTTGTCTCTACGTTGTTGCTACGCCATGTTATCATCCATTCTTCCCAGTCACCCACATACTTTGACCAGTCTCCCATTAACTTCTTCCATTTCTTCATGTCCAAGGCAAATTGTTCCACTCGGTAGGCGTCTACGTTGCATTCTCACAGTAATTTCCGCCAATAGTGGATCGTTGTTTGTTCATTATTACTTTGGCCCATGCCATACCATGCCAGCGTTATTGCCTTCGTCATTCGTGAGTTCGGCAACCGCAAAACATAGCCCAATCTTTCCAGCGATCGTCGTTCCACCTTCTGTCTAATGCTTTGGATTCTCATCTCGTGGGGGACTCCATACATATTGGTACTCGCTGCCTGCATCTGCATTAGCGCTGGCCCAAAAGACTTCTTCATCAAGACGTATCTGTATGCCTTGTCGATGAACTGCTGCATCCGCTTCAACTCGCTCGTTCTCCACGGACGCATTGCGCAGTCAAAGAGGAAGCATGATTCCACGCCTGCTTCGATCACCCTGGCTTCCGCTCTCTTCTTTATTCGTCCCTTCCGCAGTCGTTTCTTTACGATGAACACACCCGACTGGCCCTTGTCAGTCGATTGTCACAATCTTTCTTTCGCCCTAGCCAACATCCCAGCATTCGAATACCCATATCCTCCGGCTTCGCAAACGTTAGGTTCTCTTCTTTCCCGTCGTGGCACTTTTCCTCAAACGACAGCAAGGATCTTTTGATGACTTCCTTGCCTTGTGGCTGTTCGTCGGACATGCCCACTAGTGTTGTGTCGTCTGCGAAGAGCGATTCCGTGACGGTGACCTCAGATGCTGCCGAATTGATAAATTATGTATTACTCATCGCCGGCAGCAAGGAGTTGCCTGGGACCCACCGCCACCTTATGCCAACCAGCTGTCCCGCTCTCGCACCGGCCTGCTCCCTATCGCTTTTCGCTTGCTTCATAGCCTCCGCATGGTAGATGTTGAAGAGTATCGGTAACGTCGCGCAGCCTTCTCGTAAACCTCGGAGCGAGCGCCACTTTAGTCACTTTGTAAACAGTATCCTCGTGTAGGTCTTTCAGGATTTTGAGGCATCGTTCCTTCATCCCTTTCTTCTACAACAGGGCCCACAAAATTGGTCTGTTGACTCTCGGATATGCTTTTGTTATATCCAGTAGTGTGGCCTCCGGTGTGTTTCCGTCCAAGTCCGGCTTGCTTTTTGCCACTTCCTCGTTGATTCTGATCATGATTTGCGTAGAATCCGCTGTTGACCTTCCCTGTCTAAAACCATTCTGATTGTCTTCAATCAGTCCGATGGACTCTGCCCATTCACGCAGCCGCGTTGCCAGAATTCGTGCTAGCACTCTGCTTATCAGAGACAGCAAACATACGCCTCTGTAGTTATTGAGGTCGTTCCGGCTTGGTTTTTTGAATAACGGAATCACCAGGCCCGTCTTAGACGTACTGTCCCATTCGCTTGGGTGCTGCGTCGACATTTCTCTGATGATCTCGTGCGTGGCCGTCAGCAGCTCGTGGCCGCCATTCAGCAGAAAACTGACTTTCATGGAATCCTTGCCCGCGGTGCCATTTTTCATTCTCTTCAATTCATGGAGCAACTCGTCAAGACCGACTGAGGCATCCAACTTGTTGGCTGCCGCTACGATAGTTGTTGGATCACCTTCAGGTGGCTGCATGCGTCGTATCCCTCTTTTCAGTTTAGCCTCGTTGTGCTCGTGCCTCTCTGCCACTTTTTCGAAATGACTCTTGAATTCGTCTGGAGAGAACGCATTTGACTGAGACATGTTGTCTTGCCCTCGCAGGCCCAGCTTCTTCAGATTCTTGTAGACCGTGCTACTGTCACCAATTCGTTCAGCTTTCGCCGTTTCTTCAATGATGTTGTCCCACCATTCGGATTCGAGCTTCTTCATGAGCTTGTTGTGCGCTTTTCATGGCAGCTTTCCTCTGCACTCTACATTGCTGCTCATGCAGCTCTGCTACTATTATTCCTCTATGTTCCTGATGGGCTCGTGCCGTGGCGTCACTTTCTAGTCTCGTCCTCATGCAGGCTTGCTTCACGAGCAATCTACTGGCGTTTATTCTTTCCTCGTTTCCTTGTTGCTACGGTGCTAAGCCGCTTGCCTTTTCGACGCCGCACGTCTCTTCAGCTGCTTTAGATATTCCGTTGCTTAGCTGCTCCCACGACGGGTGTGGGTGTTCATACAGCCAAATATTGCATCTTTCACGGAAGGCATTGTTGACTTCCTGTTGTTTCAGCTTGTCGCCCCGGACCCTTTTTCGGTGCTTGTTCTGGGTTTGCGGTGGTTTTGGAGGTTTGCTGTTAGCAATACAGCTAACTTCGACCGGTGATCCGATACCGTATCTTCTTTTACTGTCTTTATCAATCGCCACAGCCGACCTCGTTGGGATTGCTTCCCCCAAAAACCATCGAGTTCGTACCATCTCTTCCTAGCCGGTTGTACCAGGTTCCTCGGTCACCTGCGTTGAAGAAGGAGTTGCAGTACGCCAGACCATTTTGATCACACCAATTAGCCAGCTCCCTTCCCGCGTTGTTGGTAGACTGCATTCCATACGGCCCCACTGCGTTGGTGACAGGTCTATCCGTGCTTCGATCGCCAATACTAGTGTTGAAATCGCCCCCGATGACCAGCCATTCCTTGGGATTCGACATTGCGATTTGATCTTCAAAATCGCTTCTGAGTTTGTCGTGTTCGTTGGGTCTCGTTTCTGATACAGGTTAGTAGCACGACACGAAGCGATGTTGCTCCACCACCACTGCCACGGCTCGTTCATTGATCCATCTTTGATATCCGTCCCGGCGCCATTTGTCGGCCCATGCCCCTCTCAACAATACACCAACAAGCTGAGAGTGTATCAGAACGAAGATTTCACCATTTTGCTCCAGCCTTCTTCTCTTGCAGTCAGATCCGTGATCAGGCACACATCCCCGTCCCACTTTTCCATGTACCGCAGGATGCTTGCGAACCGACGTCTATTGATTGTTCTTGTAGAGGCCTTCTGTACATTCCACGTGATGACCTTCGTTGGTCTCAGCCACTGGGCTCGCCACTTTCCTTCCATCTTTGACCGTTTCTTTTGTTGTCGTACGGCTGCTCGTCTTCGAATCCGTCTTTCGCTATGTTTTCTTCTTTTTTGCGTTGTCCACTGTTTCTTTGCTCTTCTGTTGCCTTTTTGTGGTCCCGGATTTGGCTCGATGTTATGCATCAGACGTAACCACACATATCCGTCATAGTCCCACTTTCTGAACCAACCATTACCCAAACCCAGGGGGTTTGGATCGCCAAACATTTGTTTATCGAGGTGGATCGGTTGGCTTGTACCGAATCCACTCCGTTCCTTGGCGCCCGGAATTCCTCCATGCCCTCTTGACGGGGAGCCGTTGGTTCCGTGGCGTGAGGATGTGAGGTTATCTTTGTTACCGCGATTAGAGTCTTCGGTCTTCGCTTGCCACAGCGTGAATGTGAACCTCTCGGCAAACGACCGCACATACCCTCCGCTTCTCTTTCGTTTTCGTCTTCTTCTATCTTCTTCACTTCTGTATCTATACATCTAATACAGGTTTCACAGAATAATGAGTGCAAAAAGTGGCTGTTTTGTCTGTAATAGCCGTTTACAAGAAACTAAAATCTCTAATGGACGTTATATCATATTTTGGTTTCTTGCAAAGGGATTTTAGAGATTTTTTTGTCTTTAATGACTGCTTGTTAGATATTTAAATCACTAACAGACAGCTGTAAGAGATTTTAGTTTTATACAGATAGCCAATAAATACAAAAATCTCTAACAACTAGCTGTTAGAGACTAAAATTTCTTGCAGCTAGTCATAACAGATTATTGTCTCTAAGGGCTATCTGTTAGAAACTTTTGTCTCTTACAGCCAGTTTCAAAATACAAAAGTCTCTAATAGCTATCCATTAGAATTTCAGATATTTAACTGTTGGCTGTAAGAGATTTTTAAATGTTACAGCTGGCTGTAAGAGACAAAACTCCCTAACATTTAGGCATTAGAGACAATAATCAGTAACGGCTAGCTGTGAGAGATTTTAGTCTCTTATGGCTAGCTGTTAGAGATTATTGTATTTCACGGTCATAAAGTCGCATGTAGGAACTGACATTAAAGCTATGTTTACAGTATAGAGTGCGAGAATGCATCTCAGAAACAAACTGTAATCTTAACGATAGTAACATCCAAGTGTGAATGGGGGTACAGAACAGTATACATATCTTTATGGAACCTCAACGTTGTTCCTTCAATTATTGGAACATGGTTGCTAAATCTGACTGGCAGAACGAAAACAACTCATTTATGACCGAATACAAGGTATTTCCTTTTATTCTTTATTGTATTCGCATAGAGTAAGCAGATGTAAATGCACGCAGCGTTCGGTATCAACAGCAAGTATAAAAATAGTAGTCAATACTATAGTAGTAGTAATTAGTCGTATAAAAATGTAGCGAAGCGAGTCCTAATGGGTTTAAAATTTTTCTATTTCTCCAACGATGACCTTGTGTAATGGTTAGCACTCTGAACCTAGGAATCACTTACTACACAAATAAAATAAATACCTAACTTAATATTACTAAGATAATTAATAGTAGTACGGCAATAAGGTAACGAATTGTTGAATTGACAAGGTGGATCTAAGGATCCGACTAATAAATTAATATTAATGCTCGAGCAACTTTATGAACTACAAGGTGGATCCTTCGATCCGGTCTAAGCTTTGACTTAAGCTTAGCTCAACCTAGTCAATAAAATTTATCGGAGCACCCCTGTGCTCTCAAAAAAAAATTGGAGCAGCCCTCTGCTCTCAACAGAAAATTTTAGGAGCAGCCCGTCTGCTCTCAATAACCCAAGAAAATGTGGAGCACCCCGTGTGCTCTCAAAGACCCACTAGTAAATGGAGCACCCCTGTGCTCTCAACAGAAAATTTTAGGAGCAGCCCGTCTGCTCTCAATAACCCAAGAAAATGTGGAGCACCCCGTGTGCTCTCAAAGATCCACTAGTAAATGGAGCGCCCCTGTGCTCTCAACAGAAAATTTTTCGGAGCAGCCCGTCTGCTCTCAATAGACCCCAAATTTTTCTTAAACTCGGAATCAGCGCTAAGTCTTACCTTTATGTAACTACTGCCTAGCTAGAACAGTGTTAAATAACAAGGCGCCTTACGGCTTGTAAGCTAATAAAATATAATTAAAGTGACCACTTACTCTGAGATCTCCGATCGCGACTGACTCTGCAAATTAACTGCTGCAGCTAACTCTGCAGTCGGTGGAAGCAACTGCCTCTGCGAACTAAGGCAGCAACTGCCTCGCTAATCGAAACAAAATCTCAGCTTATATACACCTAAAATCCAGGCTAGCTGGGTCTAGATAGCGGTGAAAAATTCTAAGAATTATTGCGGAATCCAGAGAGACATATAAAAATAATATTAGAAGCGCACAACGCAGTAACAATTCCACGTATCTGACATTTAAGTCGTGGTTTAAAATTTTGTTTCTAGTTTCAAGAAAATTGTAAATGCATTAGAAAACACAAATAATTCGCATTGTTTGGTGAAATTATTAACGACTTCTCAGAACCCATCAAAAATGTTATAAAGTTTAATAACTACAAATCAAAATCTGCCATTTTAAACAAAAAAATTATTTTTCAATAAAAAACGACAAAAATTGCTAGCTGTTTCGAGAGCACATTATATTACACAAAAATACAAATGAAAAATATACATTTACTAATACAAAAGAAAAGGATATTAGGTAAGCCAAGATTTTAAGCTATGCGAGGCGAGAAAACGGAAATAAGGCACCTGGGGTTCCAGAGGATGTATGTTAGCATGTTTCGGACACCCGAAACTTGCGGGTTTAGTTGTTCGTAAATGTATCATTACTTGAATAAATACAAGGTAGCCTAAATTTAGCTTCCTACGCAGACATACTTTTATCGGATCGTCCTGTTATGCTAGGCGCGTCATGGTACAACGTTCCAGCTACCACCATAACTATACAGAAATTTTAACACAAATTACTTATATATGTTACATTAAACACCTCTGGACCACGACGTAGAACATGGAACAAAGGCAGGAATATTAGTCTGAAAAACGTACAGGTGCGATTACAACGTGAATGTTTTCTGCAACCACCGAGGTCGATCGCAACGGCTATTGTTGTACTTATGTGTGTCAAATATTGGGTTACTAGCTCGGTGACCTCGACTGAGCATTGTGTTATTGGGTCAAAAATTTGAGCTTGTTCGAGATGCATTTGCAAGTGAGACTCTAGTAATATTTTTGTCGAATCACTCAGTCAGTACCGGTGTAGCGCTCTATCAAAAAAACAAACAAACAAAATTGTATGATAATAAGGTGCGTTTACAGACTATTGTTGCCGAAGGGCAAAGGTGAATTCTGAAATTCTTTGAAGGCGGAGCTACACTGCGAATCGCACCAAACTGGTGTTTTGTCTGAATTATATCTCAACTATCTTATTCGATTAAATTGTCACTATTCGGTTATATTCAGATTGACTCAGTAAAAATTTCACGCAACTGCTACATTTTAGTACCCTGTATCACTCGGGTCTAGTAAGCTATTAAAATAAAATTAATACAATAAATAAATATATCAGCACTCTTTATCCACGCTTGTTTTCAGCCTAAAAGATAATTGGCGCTAATCAGTTTTCTATCTTTGCTGGAAGCATGCCAACATGATGATTCGTGGAAATAGCCAGGTTCGTTCACCAGTTTAACTACGGGAGAAGGTTTGTTCTTGTTTTACTTAAAATTTCGACAACCTTAGTTGTGCGTAGATATTTAATAAAAGCGGGCAAAATGATAAAACGCGTTGCCAACGCAACGAACCAGGCTATATTCACGGACCAAGTAATACCACAGGTATGTGGTTACATTATTACATAACAAAAATTAAAATAAGTCTATATATATGAGTTTTTTCAAGTCTAATTGATGTATTTATTGCTAAGCGCTCCAGGTATTTATAAGTTTGGCTTTCGTGGCCTCAAGTTATATTTATGTGTTGGCTTTGTAACATCAGGCCCCTGATTTTCTTGCGATTCTTCGAGAATTGTAGGCAACGTATTTATCTCCTGGCCCACAACCATAGTTCGTTTTTCTGGGGGCTGCTCATTATTGCAGGAAGTTAGCTCTCGCATTTCGTCTTCAGGTCGGGAGTTTCTTTTATTTCCCGCAAAAGTAAAGGTGGAACATAAGGGGCAAAAAACGGCTTGATGCGTTCCACATGTACGCGTTTTGGGTTACTAATAGATTGTAAGACGACATCCGGCATTATGATTTCAGCGATTTCATACAACCCATGCCACGGCTGAGCTAACTTCTTAGTTTTGCCTTGTTTATTAAAAGGCACATGTAGCACGACCTTTTGGCCCACCCAATATTCAACGGGTGCTGCCTGCGGTCATGCAACTCCTTCATGCGTGATTGCGCTTTGATAATATTCTCATTGGCAATCTCCCACGCGCTCTTAAGATATAATTGTAAGTCACGAAAATAATCTTCTTCATCTAAATAATCCAAGTTTGAAATGGGAAGAACAGTGTCTATTGGCAATCTCGGTAACCGCCCATAGACCACCTCAAATGGACTTAAACCTGTCGATTCGTTTATGCTGACGCGGTACGCGAAACAATCGAACGGGACAAACTCGCCCCATGTTCGCTGTGCCACGTCCACATACTGTGAAACCATATTCATTAACGTTCGATTAATCCTTTCAACGATACCATTCGTCTGAGGACGATATGGAGTCGTAAATACTTTTCGAGTGCCGGTTAGCCGGCAGATTTGTTCCACTAGCTCACTCCGAAAGTTCAGAGCATTATCGCTAACCAATTCATATGGTGCCGAATGCCGGCACACAACTTCAGTCATGAACAACTTAGCTATTGCTGTAGCCTTTTGATCTGGCGTACATATCGCTTCCGGATATTTAGTAAACCGATCGATGAATATAACGACATACTTATTACCATTATAAGTTTGTATTAAAGGTCCCAAGACATCTACATGATATGTATAGTTTGGCCTTGTCGCGGGGATTGGATGTAATGGGGCTTTAGGACGCGGGGGTCCCGACTTTCGTTTGGAACATTCCAAACATGATTTTACCCAATTTGATACGTCTCGGTACATGCCATCCCAATAATAGATAGGAAATAACTTTTGGTAAGTTTTAAGAATTCCTAGGTGGTTTCCGCCAACTACATCATCATGATGGGCTGACATCAACTCTTGTCTCATAGAGAACGGAACAACAAGTTGTTCCAGAATAATTCCTTGTCTATTTTTCGGCATGGGGTAATGATGATACAGTACTCCATCATTAACCATATACCTTGGTGCCACTGCTGCAAAATGCGCAGCTAGTGAGGTGTCTGTGGGACGCTCACTATTTTCGATATAACGTTTTAAGAGACTTAACTCAGGATCTTGTTCTTGCTTAGACTTAAAATCGATTCGGTTATGCTCGTCCTTATCCTCTGTAAACTTAGGAGTGTCATTAGTATTTGTTTTTGTGGTAATTGCATATGCAAATTTAATGTCCTCTTCCTGAGGTTGCTCCGGTTGTATTTTGCCCCCTTTGTAATCAGATCGAGTCAATGCGTCTACATGGCCCATCTTTTTACACGACCGATGTTCGACGGTAAAGTCGAATTCGGTAAGGGATGGGGCCCAACGTTGTAATCGCCCAGAGGCATTTTTAGTTGTTAAAAGCTACCTTAAGGCTGAATGATCCGTTATTATAGTTATCTTTTGACCATAAATATAATTTCGGAAATACTTCATGAATTATACCACAGCTAATGCTTCTAACTCGTAACCGTATAATTTCGTTCTGCTTTTTGTAAAAGCCTGCTTCCATATGCGATCGGGTGTAGCTTATTATCGTCATCATCTTGTGACAGAACGCATCCAATAGCCTTGATGCTTGCATGGGTTTCAAGAAAATACGGCTTCGAAGGGTCCGCTATTCTAAGAATGGGCGGATTAATATGTTTATCTCGCAAAGTTTCGAATGCCTCCTGAGCATCTGAATTCCATTGAAACATTTTAGTGGTACTAGTCAACTGACTTAATGCTTTAGCTATTGTAGCAAAATCTTTGATAAAACGCCTGTAATAGCTACAAAAATCCGAGAAAACTCCTAACCGAAGTTATATCATGAGGCACGGGATATGATTTAACTGCTTCAATTTTCTCGGGATCCGGTCGAAGACCGTCGGCTGAAATGATGTGTCCCAAGTAGGTCACTTCATCTCGAAGAAATTTGCATTTGGAAGGCTTTACTTTTAACCCTACATCGCGAAGGCGTTCGAAAACTTGCCTAAGGCGTTTTAAATGCTCATCAAAAGTTTCTGAAAAGACGCAAATATCGTCTATGTATATCAAGCAAATTCTCTCTACTAAACCGTGCAATGTGGCTTCTAGTGTGTGTTGGAAAGTAGCAGGTGCATTACAAAGACCAAAGGGTTTTTTTGTGAATTGGTACAACCCCACGGTGTAATAAATGCAGTCTTTTCAATTGAATCCGAGGCCATAGCGATTTGCCAAAACCCAGATAGTAGATCCATGACACTGAAAAACTTAGCCTTACCAACACATCCCAATAAATCGTTAATATTAGGCAAAGGATAACAATCCTTTTTAGTTACAGCATTCAATTTTCTTAATCAACGCACAGTCGTAAGGATTCACCATCCTTTTTACCGACTAGAACAATCGGACTAGCCCAAGGGCTAGTTGATGGTTCTATGATACCAAAGTTCAACATTTGGTTTAATTCGACATTTACCTTTTCTTTTCGTCTAAATGGTATACGGTACGGTCTTTGTTTTATAGGGGTCGCGTCTGCGGTATCTATACTATGTTGAATTATGGTGATGTCACCATAATCATAATCGTGATTAGCGAACACCTCAGAAAATTCTGTGCATAAATCTGTAAATTGTTTTCTTTGGATGTCAGTAATTTTAGTCTGATCCAAATTAAGTTCATTCAAAAACTCGTTTTGTTTTGCAGGTTTAGGCTGTATCGCAAGGATAGATAACCCATCCTCAGATAGCAGTTCTACTGTGACCAGTATTGTATTTTTATAAAGTCTTACAGGATAATAAGACATATATAAAAGCCCCACCGGCACTACAATTTCTGGTTCACTGGATAATAATATTTGAGCTGCGCTTAGATCAAATTCTCTTTCCAAATTTTCATTTGGTTTAAAAATTACATCTCCTTTTCCCTCGAAGCCGCCAACCCTAGAAGGTATGACAACTTCCGATCTGGGTGGAATCGTAACAACGGAGTCTAAACGAACTGTGTTAGTCTGCACAGCTCCCAACTGGTGTGGTACCCCGTCTATCAGCAACTGATGTTTTTGGTAATTAACGCTTACAGTACCTAGTTGTTGTAAAACGTCTACGCCTATGATCACAGAATGAGTGCAGTCATCCAAGACAAAGACGTGAAAATCAAAAATTCGATTATTGATTCCCAGAGCAACTTTGATGGATCCTTTCATCGGTAAATTGTGGCCAGTTATGCCTATTGCACAGGTCCAAGGCACTGACACTAAGTTATCCTCTGAAATCCTAGGCTATTGAATGTTTCGGAAGACATTATCGTTATGTTACTACCGGTATCCAAAACACCGGTAAACTGTTTTCCATCTAAGGTTACCTTGATCTCTGACGCTGCTTTTCCAACCGTGAACACGGTTTCGGCAGTCGCCGCAATTGCCTTTTGGTTATTATTGGGTTGGTGTGAGTTTCCACGGCAAAACGGTAGCTCACATACCTCTATGGCTGAATGATCTGGCTGGATAGATACAAGTTCCCTAAACGGCCTATCACAATGTAGTGATATAGGGCGGGCTTCCACCCATTTACTACGTGGTCGGTATTTTACTGGTCTTTCCGACATCTCTGTGTTCCCGGTCACCGGGTAGGGGTCAGAACCAGAGCAGCAACAACTAATAAATTTGTTAATTTTTTTCCAACATACGTACAAAAGACACAGAAGAATTATTATGATAAAAAGGGCAGGCACGAGATACATGACTTCGCTAGGTATGTCCACGTCGTCCTGCATCAAGTACTGCAACTCGCGCTTTAACCTTTGATCGGTCAAAGCAGAGTGATACCTAACATCTGTCAATTTGCTCCAGGTAGGTGGTGCAATAACCGAGAAATTGAGATTTATTTTTCCAAACTGTTGCATGAAAACCTCGAAATGTTGTACTGGCCTATAACTAGACATTAGTACCTGATCTCCTACAATTATCTTTGAAAAATCTAAGTGTGCAAAGAACATTACACCGTGACTCGGCACCTCCAATTTGTCGGCTTTGGTAACTTTGCCCCCAGGTTGAATTCGCGTAACGTGCTCGTACTCTTCCGATGTTCTGACTAGAATACCCACACGTGTGCTTTGGATTATAGTTTCTGGGGAGTATTGTTTAATGTCAAATGTACAAGCCTCATTAACTGTTAAATTTTTCAAATCGTGAAGACAAGTATCACTGATACTTGTGGGTAGGGCACCACGGTCGCAAAACCACAGTCCTGTTGTTTTGTGACACCCTTCATATTTTATCTCATGAAAATACCCTCTGTTGAGAGTCTTATAGAGGGTCTCGAGGGATGTTTAAAGTTAATCCGGTCAGTCGTCACGAAGAAACTCGTACTCCAATGAGATACTTACAGAAGTGATTTCAATGCCCTAAAGTTAAAGTCAAACGATATAAATCGAGACGATCCCTAGACAGCAAACACCTTAAACTCAAGTGGTAACACCTAGAATTTGATATGTCTTTTGTAATCCCAAATTTTCTTAGCTCGGAGAGCAAGATGAAATTTTAAGGGTTTCCTAAAACCCGACGGAGGCTAGTCCTCCGTCCCTAATCTGCGGTTCTGTCCAAGCTCAAACACGGCATGAGCATTGAACGTTCAACTAAGCTGCAAATTTGGAAACCATAAGAGCAAATCCATTCAACGATTCCCTAGTTCCCGTGACATGCACGTTCCAGAAATTTTACCGTGGTCGGCTCAGGAAAATTCGTTGATCCCAACTCAAGAGAAGCAAATCATGTGAAGTCTGGACGTGAAGCGTCCACTTTGTTGTACCTTACCTAAGACCACGGGGAACCAGCAAGACTTCGAATTAGTTTGATCAGTCCTCACTGCACTCTGCACTAACATGCCCTAAATCGCCTATCGCCTCCTACGTCGGAACTCGATTCTCGAGGTTGATTCCAGTTAAGGTCGTGTGTAGCTTTTCTGAGGGGACGGGGTGGGTGAAACCCGAACGCGATTGATTCTACTTAGGGGCAAGGAAATATGCTACGTTCATGAAATATTTAAGAGAATGGCCTGTTACTCTTCATCCGGCAGGGAAACTAAACCCCTGCATCCACTAAACCTCCAAGCACTTACGAACTTTGATCCCTGGGGCAGCACCTATCGTCAAAGTTAATTACACACAAAGGAACTGACCGTCAACAACTGTCGATTTCTGGATGCAATTGGGTTCGATTGTAACTCGGCACTTCGAACAACCCGTCGACACTATCGATACTGATGGGCAATTGAGACGCGATCAACAACTTGAATTGTTTATAGCTCTTCGATTCGATCGATGAGGTAGGTATGCGTACGGTTGTAGACGGTGGCGTCAAAATTGTTGTCAGAGCTGATGTGAAATGTTGCTGGGAGTCGATGGTGACGATACGCTGAATTGAGTGTGAAGTTGCCGATGATGCACGTGATAGGTCGAGTTCGCCGCCTAACGTTGTGATGATAGTTGACGATGACGGTGGTCAATTGTCATTTATCGTATACAATACATCGAATATATAAACCTCTGAAACACGAGATGAAGTACAGGATCGACTCAAGCATGGTATGGAGTAACCACGCTTGAGCGTCCAGTGTCGATGCTGATGTTGTTTTTGTTGTTGTTCGAGCCGCCGGTCTTTGTCCATTGACGCTGGAAGAAAAAACAAACAAACGAAAGCGACACGCAGAAAGCGGTTACTAAATTTACAGACATAGCTATTCAGAGCGCAGAAATTAATAAATGTCAAACTAATAAATCGCCAAATCCAATTGAAACTAATAATCAATTCGTCGAATATTTATCGAATGTTCGCGACACTGCCAACGAAGAAGAATTGTAACATCGATACTTTACAATAATTATTACGTTGTCAATGTCGAATCGTTTGTCGGATATCGAATTAGTATCGGAGTTGAATTAAATTAAAAGTTCACGGTGACCGGCATATGTGGCTGCAGTAGTTTCGGATAGACTGCGGCGGATGCTTTCGGTAATTGCTGATAATAGGTTGATGTCGGATCGTGGATTTTCGATGAACAGAGGGCGGAATTCGACGCCGTCTTCATCGAATCCATAGAATGGTTCGTCGTCATCAATGATGTGAGTGCCTCTGGAGACCGAATTATTTTGAGGTGCCGCTACTACTCGTTGAGGCTCAGCATTGTCCGGTTGGTGTGCGGTATCGCCATCAGGTTGTCGAGCAGTGACCGCCATCTCTTCAGCCGCATGGGGAACTTCAAGTCGGTGCAAGTGATTTATTGCTCGGCGGATGACATGTTTGTTGGGAAGCTGAACGTCCGCTGATCGAACAGAGCCATCTCGCCCGGGAACTATCGCGACAATTTTCCCAAGCTTCCACGTGCCCCGTGGAGCGTCCGCGTTTCTGACAAGCACCACTTCGTGTAACTGTGGAGTCGCGTGGAGATTCGTGCGAGATTGTTTGTGTTGCGCGCGTTGTTTCTCCCGGAGACTTAGTAGATAGCCCTCGTACCACTGAGCCCAAACGTTGTCTAGTCGACGCTGCTTATATTTCCAGTATCGGACGAGATTTTTGCCGGCATCACCTCCCCATGGTTGGACCGTTGCGTCGATGGCGGGCGTCCCAGTGCACAAATCCGACAAGAAATCGCACGGTCGCAGAGTTGGCCCTGAATTCAGGTCGCTGTAGACATACGTGAGGGGACGGCTATTGACTATAGCCTCAATTTCGGTCATTAGCGTAATGAACTGATCCCAGGGCAACAGTCGACGACCGACGGCTGACTTGAAAGTGGTTTTGACGAGACCCACCAATCTCTCGTAATATCCACCCTGCCATGGGGCGAACTCAGTGATGTGTTTCCACAGAACACCCTTGTCGGAGATGTACGATTGTACCGACGGATCATTGGTCATGGTCACCCACGTTTTACTGAATAAGTCGTTGGCCAGCTTGAACTGGGGGCCGTTGTCGGATATGATTTGTTCTGGACACCCCCTGCGAGAGATGAGGGGTTGTTTGTTTGGGGGGGTGTTGGTGTCGTGGGGGGGGTGGGTGTGGGGGGGGGGTTGGGGTGGGGGGGGGTTTGGGTGGTGTGTTGTTGGGTGGTTGTGGGTTTGGTTGTTTTGGCTGGGGGCCGTGGGGTGTTGTTCGCCCATCGGCTGATGCATTCGATGAAACACTGGGCTGAACAGTCGATGATGTGTTCCAGATGAACAGCCCTCACTGCCAGACACGTGAATAAGCAAACCCACATTTTTTGGCTAGTTCCATATGCAGACACGTTTATTGGCCCTAAATAGTCTACCCCCGTGAACTGAAATGGTTTTGACTGTGAGACTCTTTCGCGCGGTAGCGGGGGCATGTGGGGCAAGGCAAACGGAGGTCCCTTCACCCGTCGACACGTTCCGCACTGGGTGATAACCTTTTTGACGGCGTTTCGTCCTTGTGGTATCCAGAATTCTTGTCGTAATCGGTTTAAGGTATGGCTAACACCGGCGTGCATCAACGATTCGTGTACTTCGCGGATGATTAATTTCGTCACCGCGTTGTCTTTGTGCATTAACAACGGTTCGATAGCCCCGAATGGAAGATCCGCGTTGGAGAGACGACCTCTGCACCGCAATGAACCATCAACGTCCTGAATTACGTTCAGTTGTGTTACTAATTGATTAGGTTTGGAGTCTCGAATGGCATCGATAACGTGGCTGAATGACGACCGTTGTGCCCATTGAACCCAAAGTAGTTTAGCACTCCCGATGTCGTCCAACGTTAGACCCCGCTGCAGCGGATGCCCGAATAGTCGTTGCAGTAGCGGGTTGCGTGAGCGAGTTTCGTGTGATCACTTCTGCCAGACTACTTTGTTGACGAATTTGAGACAGCTGGCCGTTACTCGCACAAGACGTTTCCACGACGAATATGTCGAAGGATCGATCTTGAATAGAAACGCGGCGTCATCGTCAACCTCGCTCGCCGTGAAAGTATGAAAAACTGGTTTTTTCATTGATAAAGGTTGTATCTGGAGCTCTTGAAGTTCATCGCTTGTTGCGACGTCGAATATGTCGCCTGTCGGCCATTGATCGCAGTCGAGTCGTAGCCAAGCCGGCCCATGCCACCATAAATATGACCTTGCGATATCGGTGCCAGACAGACCCCGTGTGGCGATGTCAGCAGCATTGTCCTTGCTCGTAACATGGTGGAACTCTGCATAACGTAGTCCTCTGATTATCCCTAGTCGATTATTGATGAATATTGGCAGCGGTTTGTTGCTCCGAAGCCATCCCATAACGCAGCTAGAATCAGTCATAAGATACGCCTTGATGGGGTTTTCTTGCGGCGACAGAGATTTCCGGACGAACTCGGTAGCCTTTGCTGCTATTGTTAGTCCCAGTAACTCCAACCGTGGGAGCGATATCTTTGACGACGGTTGGCGAGGGGACAATCGTGATTTGGCTAAAATTAGATTGGATCGCCATTCACCACCGATTTTTGTTCGCAGATAAACCGCCGCTGCATATGCGTCGCCGGAAGCATCCGCAAAGCACACTAGACACGACTCCTCGACGTTAATCTCGATCAATCGGGGAATTTTGATGTCGAAGATCGGGATCATGTCATTGTATATTGTCGTCCATTTTGCCTTAAGTTCGTCACTTAAAGCATCATCCCAGCCAGTTTTAGTATCCCACAGTTCTCGTAGAAAACGCTTGGCTTGTAGAGTCACAGGTTGAAAGAGGCCAAGCGGATCGTACACGGACGCCGTGGCTTTTAACACTTCACGTTTCGTATTGCACGATTGATCGCCTTTCCAATTGTTCTGAAGCTGCCATTCGTCTGACGAACTATCCCAACGTAGTCCCAAGACTTTAACTTGGCGACTTTTGGATTGGTCGTGTTCCGGAATCGTACGAAGGAGATTGTCCGAGTTTGAACCCCATTCTCTAAGGTTCATGCCGGCATCGCGAAAAATGCCTTTCGCCTCGGAATAGAACAGCTCTGCTCGTACCTCGTCGGGTGCACCAGCAATGACGTTGTCCACGTATATATTTTCGTTGATTATTTTTGCAATGTCGGTTGCAACGTGGTTCAGATGATACTGGACCACCCCTCCGAGCAGAAAGGGGCTACAAATTGCACCGAATGGAACTCTCGCAAATCTTAACACTTCGATATTTTCGTTGGCGGTGGATAGACTTTTCGGATCTTTGAACCACAAAAATCGTGTGGCATCGCGTTCTGTTCTTTGTAGACCGATCTGCAAGAAGGCTTTTTCGATGTCTGCGACTATTGCCACTGGGTGTAGTCGAAATCGAATCAAAATTGAACACAAATCCGGCAATATAACCGGACCCCGGTACAAGCATTCATTTAAAGATACGCTGTCACGACCGCATTTCGCTGATGCGTCGTACACTATTCGAATTTTGGTTGTATTATTGTTAACACGCACGACCGGATGATGAGGCAAGTAGTGCACAGTGTTGACCGTATTGTTTATTTCGTTCGATGGCACCTTCTCTACAATTCCCAATTCCACTTGCTCGTTGATCACGTTGGTGTAACCTTCAAGAATGGTCGGATCGGACGCGGAAAGTCGTTTCGCTAAAGTCTCTAATCGACCCCAAGCTAACATGCGATTTGTCGGTAGCATATGTTTGTTGTCTTTCCACGGCATAGTCACGTGATAGCGACCGGTGTCAAATTTTATCGTTTTATTGAACTGTTCTAGTGCCCGCGTGTCATCATCTTCTATCGGGCAGTCGGTGATGCCGATTTTCTCCAGTAGCCAGAATTCGTCCACGTCGGGGTAAGCGAGTGACGTTTTTGTTTCCGTCGTAATAGCGCATAGCGACGCATCGATATGGGATGTCGACGTTCTTTCCGTCAGACACAACAACACGGGTTGGTCGTTGGCGTCCTCGTTATCGCCCGAATATCGCCCGCCCAAGATGACACCCAGAGTCGTGGGGATCAAGTAGATGCCGTCGTCTGTTTGCAACAGGGTGCCTATCATAAATTCCCAGAAGTAATCTGTCCCGATAAGCACCTCGGGGGGTCGTTGTTCTTCGCGATAGTTATCGGCCATGGCAGCCCCCATCGTATCGATCATCTTCTGTGTAGCTGCCGGGAGATTGGCGACGGTCATGCGACTATGGGTAATTATGGGCGTTGTATGAGCATTGATGCTGACAGTCCCACCTGTACGCAGCACCATCTCAAACTTTACCGGATTCGACGCCATCGATAGTGTACGCTCGCTTCCAAAAACCGCAACGTTGACCACCTCACCGGACGAATTTTTGTAGTCTGGGAATAGTTCACGTGCCGCTGATTCAGTTATATAGCTGCGGTGACTCCCGGAGTCAAAAATCACTCTGATGCGTCGGCTTTCCTTCGTCAAAGGATTCAATATGTCCGTGGTGACGGTCGAAAGTAATGATTGTTCTTGGACGCACAACGTGGTAGTCGTCAAATTTTGCACCACCGCGGTATTTTGTTGTGCCGGATTGGTCGTGGCAACTGCTGGCGCCGTTGAATTGTGCTGTGCTGCCCCAAATCTCTCGGGGCATAATGGAGAAGGATGCGTATTGGTTCGGCAGAAATAACACCGCATTCGTTGCGAGCTCGTTCGGCACTCGAGAGTTGAATGGGTGTGACTCATACATCGACGACATCGATTAACCGCTTCTAGTCGATCTGACCTTGCCGCCGCGGTGGAATACTTCTCGCATTGCGAATTGTAATGATTATCACCGCAAAAGTAGCATGGCTTCGGGGTGGCATTCGCGGGAGCGCTCGGTGTCGATTTCACCTTGTTCGATGGGGTCGTTGAGGCTACCGTTGGTCCAACTAACGCTGACGTCTCGTTTTGACGAATTTGCGACCCGGAGTTGTTGATAGCTTTAGACGACGACTTAGAGTCCCCTTTGTGATCTGGATGACTGTTCGTTGTTTGGCTTTTGGTGAACGGCTCCAGATCACCAAGGATCCCTTCGATTGATGTGGATTCATCGATGAATTCTCGCAGAGCGGCTTGAAGTTCGGCCACTGTGGAATGAGTGCCGACTCCCTTGCGCCGCGATATCTCCTTCAATACTTCGCTTGGGTATTTACTCATTATGTCCATGATCAATGATCTATTCGTCGCGATGTCTTCGCCCTCGCTTTTTAACTGTCGAAATATTCGCTCGCAAGAATCGAACGTCTTTTGAAGATTAGCAACTCTACTCGTTGACGTGGGCAGCCTTTTTAGCTGACTGTACAGCGAACCGATGACCCTGTCAGCAGTTCGCTCGAACCGCTTCTTCAATATCTCTACTGCTATCGCGTAGCCATCATCAGTGATTTCGATGCCCTCAATTGCAGTTAATGCTGTCCCGCGTAGCTGCCCTCGTAAATATGATAATTTGTCGACTCCTTGTAATTCGACCGCTTCGTCGACGTTGGTTTTGAACAAAGCCCAGAATTGGCTCCAAAGGAGGTAGTCGCCGTCAAATACGGGCAGCGTTAGCTTCGGTAGTTTAATTGTCATCGATCTCCCATGCGCATTCACAGTCGGTGCAGTATCCGTAGATGAGTTTGTAGCCAGGTTGGTCGACACTTCGATCCGTCGTAGTTTAGATTTCAAAAGACCCGTCAGCTCTTTCGCGTCGTCTATCAGAACTATGAAATTGTCCTTTTTTTTCTACGAATTCTGCGTACACAGCCTCTTCTTCAGCAACTTCGTCGTCGTCTAGATGCTCTATCAACGTTTTTGCCATTGTTTATTCTGATCCTCTAGATTGCTGATTGCTGTTTCCAATTTTGAACACATTTCGTCGATGTGAGCTGTTGCCTGCTGCCGACCGATCACATCCTGGTTCGCAATATTGTCTATGGACGTCAGCAAACTGCCACCATCTTTTAACAATGTTATTAATCTGCCCTTGCGAAAGCCAATCGATTGCCGAATTAATCCCGATTTGCTTTTAGGCATTTTGTTACTGATGGTTACTTTATTTATAGCTAAATAAAAATTAACTAAATATAAATTATTAAATTATTTATTACTAGCAGTTGGTTACCCCGAAATGTTTGCTATTTCCGTTACTCAGTGCGCCAAAATTCTATCGTCAAAGTTAATTACACACAAAGGAACTGACCGTCAACAACTGTCGATTTCTGGATGCAATTGGGTTCGATTGTAACTCGGCACTTCGAACAACCCGTCGACACTATCGATACTGATGGGCAATTGAGACGCTATCAACAACTTGAATTGTTTATAGCTCTTCGATTCGATCGATGAGGTAGGTATGCGTACGGTTGTAGACGGTGGCGTCAAAATTGTTGTCAGAGCTGATGTGAAATGTTGCTGGGAGTCGATGATGACGATACGCTGAATTGAGTGTGAAGTTGCCGATGATGCACGTGATAGGTCGAGTTCGCCGCCTAACGTTGTGATGATAGTTGACGATGACGGTGGTCAATTATCATTTATCGTATACAATACATCGAATATATAAACCTCTGAAACACGAGATGAAGTACAGGATCGACTCAAGCATGGTATGGAGTAACCACGCTTGAGCGTCCAGTGTCGATGCTGATGTTGTTTTTGTTGTTGTTCGAGCCGCCGGTCTTTGTCCATTGACGCTGGAAGAAAAAACAAACAAACGAAAGCGACACACAGAAAGCGGTTACTAAATTTACAGACATAGCTATTCAGAGCGCAGAAATTAATAAATGTCAAACTAATAAATCGCCAAATCCAATTGAAACTAATAATCAATTCGTCGAATATTTATCGAATGTTCGCGACACTGCCCCCCCCGCGTGGTGCGCCTGGGTGCCGTCTCACTGGCACATGTCAAGATGCTTGTAATTTTACGCTATGCATAGGTGCAATCCTACAGACACATGTCAAGATGCTTGTAATTTTACGCTATGCATAGGTGCAATCTCGCAGACACATGTCAAGATGCTTGTAATTTTACGCTATGTGTGTGTGTGGTTGGGTTGTGGTGGGTGTCTTTTTGTGGGGGTGCTGGCTGGTGCTTTGTGTTGTGGGGCGTCTGGCCTGCGCTTGTTTGGTGCGGCGCTGCCTGTGGTGGTCTGGCTCCCTGGCCTGCTGCTGTTGCTGCAGGGCGCTGCTGCTGCGGGTTGGCGGCTTCCATTGGCCATGTAAGATGCTTGTTTCCTATGCATAGGTGCAATCTCAAAGACACATGTCAAGATGCTTGTAATTTTTTGCTATGCATATGTGTATTCTCACTGGCACATGTCAAGATGCTTGTAATTTTACGCTATGCATAGGTGCAATCTCACAGACACATGTCAAGATTCTTGTAATTTTGGGTTGTTGTAGGGGGGGTGTGGGGGGGCGCTATGCATAGGTGCAGTCTCACTGGCACATGTCAAAATGCTTGTAATTTTATGGTATGCATAGGTGCAGTCTCACTGGCACATGTCAAGATGCTTCTAATTTTATGGTATGCATAGGTGCAGTCTCACTGGCACATGTCAAGATGCTTGTAATTTCACGTTATGCATAGGTGCAGTCTCACTGGCACATGTCAAAATGCTTGTAATTTTATGGTATGCATAGGTGCAGTCTCACTGACACATGTCAAGATGCTTCTAATTTTATGGTATGCATAGGTGCAGTCTCACTGGCACATGTCAAAATGCTTGTAATTTTACGCTATGCATAGGTGCAGTCTCACTGCTACATGTCAAAATGCTTGTAATTTTATGGTATGCATAGGTGCAGTCTCACTGGCACATGTCAAGATGCTTGTAATTTCACGCTATGCATATGTGCAATCTCACAGACACATGTCAAGATGCTTGTAATTTTTTGCTATGCATATGTGCAGTCTCACTGGCACATGTCAAGATGCTTGTAATTTCACGCTATGCATAGGTGCAGTCTCATGGACATGTCGGGCATGTCAAAAATGTCAGATTCTTATTAATTTTATCTGCTGATTTTTTGCTATGCATAGGTGCAGTCTCACTGGCACATGTCAAGATGCTTGTAATTTCACGCTATGCATATGTGCAATCTCACAGACACATGTCAAGATGCTTGTAATTTTTTGCTATGCATATGTGCAGTCTCACTGGCACATGTCAAGATGCTTGTAATTTTACGCTATGCATAGGTGCAATCTCACAGACACATGTCAAGATGCTTGTAATTTTTTGCTATGCATCCACCATGTGTTCTCTTCTCACTGGCACATGTCAAGATGCTTGTAATTTTACGCTATGCATAGGTGCAATCTCACAGACACATGTCAAGATGCTTGTAATTTTATGGTATGCATAGGTGCAGTCTCACTGGCACATGTCAAGATGCTTGTAATTTCACGCTATGCATAGGTGCAGTCTCACTGGCACATGTCAAGATGCTTGTAATTTTACGCTATGCATAGGTGCAGTCTCACTGGCACATGTCAAGATGCTTGTAATTTTTTGCTATGCATAGGTGCAGTCTCACTGGCACATGTCAAGATGCTTGTAATTTCACGCTATGCATATGTGCAATCTCACAGACACATGTCAAGATGCTTGTAATTTTTTGCTATGCATAGGTGCAGTCTCACTGGCACATGTCAAGATGCTTGTAATTTCACGCTATGCATATGTGCAATCTCACAGACACATGTCAAGATGCTTGTAATTTTTTGCTATGCATAGGTGCAGTCTCACTGGCACATGTCAAGATGCTTGTAATTTCACGCTATGCATATGTGCAGGCTTGTTGCTTAGTGATCTCACAGAGCACTACATGTCAAGGGACTGCACCTGTATGTTTTTGCTATGCATATATTTTTTGCTATGCATATGTGCAGTCTCACTGGCACATGTCAAGATGCTTGTAATTTCACGCTATGCATAGGTGCAGTCTCACTGGCACATGTCAAAATGCTTGTAATTTTATGGTATGCATAGGTGCAGTCTCACTGGCACATGTCAAGATGCTTGTAATTTCACGCTATGCATATGTGCAATCTCACAGACACATGTCAAGATGCTTGTAATTTTTTGCTATGCATATGTGCAGTCTCACTGGCACATGTCAAGATGCTTGTAATTTCACGCTATGCATAGGTGCAGTCTCACTGGCACATGTCAAAATGCTTGTAATTTTATGGTATGCATAGGTGCAGTCTCACTGGCAGATACGTAACTGAACGAAGTACATTAACATTTTTTTCCTTTCTTTGGGGTGTACTAGAGTTTCTGGGCAGTTTACGGTTACGTTTTCGACAGTTGATCAGATTAGTAGTAGTATTTGATCAAATAATAGTCAAATAGTGTCGGTTTTGGTTAATTCAAACCAATCACAGTCAATTCATAACATGACAAAATCATGACAAACGATAAAGTCTGTCTCCAAAATCCAGCACAAATCGCTGACTTCGTCGGCAGTAAAGACTTTAACTTGAGGCCGGAGTGGGCTTTCCGCTCTGGCGAAGTCTATCTCGATATCATGGCGCACCTGCTGGAAGAGGAGAACAACATGTTCAGGGCTTGGGAGATTTTCTGGGAAACGGTGTCTACAATAGACGATCCCGACTCTGTAACATTTGTCAATTGTCAGTCCAGGCCGGAATATATTAGGTCGTGCGGACTACGTTCTGGGCCAGCTGCGGAACGGATCAGTTTTTCGGGCTTCAACTTATATGGAGAAGCTTTGAAAAGGCTTTTACAGATGCATCTAACAACACATTGGGTGTCCATGTTTGGGGTGGAGTGTTTGGAAAATGAATATGTTGACTTTCCGACCGCTTATTGTCGAACTGTACTACTTTTGTCGGACAGTGAATGCGGTCAAGTCGAATCAATAGCAGGCGGAGAAGTAATATCACTTTCAGGTGGATGGTTCCGTGATTTGGCCAAAACAGTTCGGACTAGAGCTCTCAGTTTGAACGAATTTGCTGTTATTATTGTTCAAGCTGGAATTAATGATACACAGAAGAGTGAATGGGCGTGGAAAAGGTCGTGGCGTCGGATGGAAAAGATTTTATTGGTCATTGCACGCCGTTTTCCGGACGTCAAAATTCTTGTTAGTTGTGCATTGCCACACCCATGGGTGCCGGATGGTAAAGAACTTTCAATATGGGTCGAGCGTCAATTTGCGGACACGCCAATTTTATGCGTAAACTGGTTTTGTCAGGCCGGATTGCCATTTGGGGATGGGTCATCCAAGATTTTTCGACTTCAACGACCCACGCCGATTTCATATTTGCAATGCAGGGTTTCGAGAAATGCGGAAGGAATGGACAAGAATGGTTCCTGTATTGAAGTTTGTGAAGTACAATTTGACGCAAGAAAGAAATACAGTGAAAAGGGACAGTAGTGGACAGTTTGTGGGGTAAACTTGCCCTCTAGGGTGTCGTGAAAGCGTTAGCTAAATATAAGGAGAAGAGTGGAATTTGCATATTTACAGTACTTTCACGGTTTTTTTCTTTTCTTTGGAGTGTACTAGAGTTTCTGGGCAGTTTACGGTTACGTTTTCGACAGTTGATCACATTAGTAGTAGTATTTGATCAAATAATAGTCAAATAGTGTCGGTTTTGGTTAATTCAACCCAATCACAGTCAATTCATAATATTTCACACTGGTATCAATATTGTAACTGTTGGCTCAAAGACCAGCATGCACGTACACTATATTATAGTGTATGCACTGGCGGTTCCAGTACTGGGGTTGGGACGCTAGCCCCCATCAGGGTATTGGCACACCACACAAAGACGAAATATGTGGAATAAAATCAAACATACATACTTAAATAGTAGTCGAAAACCGACTCCCCCTGTCGGAAAAATTATCCATAACCACCCTCCCGCGCAAGAAATCTCTGGATCCGCCACTGGGTTAGGGTAGATGTCACGTACGGATCATACATAGACTGATATTCTATGCTAAATAGAATACACCACGCAATGTACAAAATTAGAAATGAAAATTTCGATGATTTAATAAATTAAAACTGATCATAGCCAGTATGCACAATATTTATGTTATAAATTATGTAATCTTAGAGATTGTTCTAACCACTACAGTTGGGCCTTTTGTGCACTAAATTCGTTAAAAATACACAGTTTTTGTATCTAATCAAAACCATTAACTCATGAATATAGCTTGGATTTTATACTGATCGTCTCAGCTCATAAATGTGGCACGAATGATATCCAAAATTACACATTTACTGAGAAAATTTATTTGAAAATTTTCGATACACAAGATTGACCAAAAAATCTAAAAATATTGTCATAAATATTTCAAACTTTAGTATATCATGGCTGGTACAATAGGATTTTTATACAATGCCTTCTTAGAATTGGTAAATTGGTGTCCAATATGATACTTTATATATTTACCTTAAGATATCTGCACCTAGGGCCGAATTCTGTCACAGCGTGTACTCGGGCAAGTGAAAAAGGCCCATATTTATCTAGTCAAATCAGGCCCTACATAAATAAAATAGATTGCCACGCTGTGCTAGTATATATATTCGTACCAGCCGGGAACAGCTATGTGTCATGGTTTGATGACCGGGGCGTTCTACTAAAAATACATTTATTTATTTATTATGTTTCGTTTCAGCAGATTGTGTTACAGAAAATTTTTTTGCCTCTACACTCAGAAAAGCAGATTGAGCAGCTCTTAAAGTAAATCGTATCAATATAGGTAATTAAATGGATAAGTATCTTCATTTTTGGTTAGGTTCCTTATAAAAACCAAACCAGTAGCTATGTAAAATACGCGCCTTGTTGCTTGAAGACTGTGCTATTGCAAATGAAAGCACGTTTTATGATTATACACCTATATGGATCATAAATTTCCATTTCGATATAACAAAAATATAAGTTGGACGGCAGAAACATTACTTAACTTAATTACTAAACATCAAACACGAATGATCAAATGTGAAGAAAACGGTAGTGAAAATGTATTTAAGTTAGTCTCTGGAAAAATTAGCAAACATATATTTGTAACAAGCCAAATATTTGATATACAGATGATACTTATACCATGGAAAAGTACAAATTTGAAATTTTATTCATGTTCATCAAAACAAAAATCAGATGACGGCAGGATGCCTGTGTATGCTTTCAATTTACACTTGTTTCTGGTATAAGTTTCTGGTTTCAGACTAAAACATTGTTTTGTACAGGTGACTCCGGATAACGTAGAATGGTATATCATTTTCTTCCACTGTAACTGATAACTGACACTTGTAATTATATACTGTAGTTTTTTTATAGCGAAGCCAGGCTCTCACGACAATTCTTCAATTGCGTTTCACTATTAACTAATATAATTAGATTGCCTGGCTCGGTCCGAAATATATGCCACAATGGCTAATGGCGACTAGCCAAGCTTACTTTAGAACTGCAGCAGACTGCGACAGATCAGGCCTTGAAACTAAAGGTAACTATTGCATAATTTAGAAGAACTCAGTAAATATCAAAATGTATTATAGCTTTGAAAAATCGGTCAACTCCGGCCGATTGACTGTGTAGCACGTTATTCGCGTTTGGCGTTATAAAATCTAGTTACGGCGAAAAGCAGACGAAGCCTTTAAAATGCTGATTTACGTTACAATATATTATAGGCAGCATTGGAATCTGGTGTTGTTGCAACGTTTCGAAGTCAGACTAATAGTTATAAATTTGTCTGTGGTCAGTCGGTGTCTGTGAACCCCATAAACCAAATTTAAAATTTCCAATGCTTATTTGAACACCCCAGATGAAATCTAAACGTTAAGGAAATAATTAAATTTTTATTCGCGCATCCTGCTAATGTCAAGATTATTAACATAAAATTTTTGTTTGACAAGAATCAAGATTTTCTACCACTTCTAAAACAAGATAAGTTTTTTAGTGTAGTTAAGTGAGGAAACATAAAACAAATTGGAATTATATTTGACGCTGTGCTTTAGGTTTCCGCGTTTCTGTTATGGCCAGGATTTCAGTTTGTTAGTTTACAGGGTCTCCAAATATGTGGCAATTACAAAAATCATATTAGGTATTTTATGTTTAGTTAAAATACATAAATCTTTATGGCTACCTACGACACAGCAAGCCCCGAATTCTTATCTTAAAGACTATACTCTATTGCAAAGTCTTAATATTATAACCATTGAAAAACGCAAAATGGAGCGACTATATGTATATTTATTTTGTATGAATTCAGCCATTAATTCGATCTTAAGTTTCGCCTGGCATTTTATCGCCTTATCTAAATGCTGCATGTTAAGACAGATCGCTCTTTCACACAGACCAATTCATCATATAATCCTTGCATAAAAACTGAAAGTCCGTGTTATCCAACAATATTAATCGTTCCATGGCGCCGTTGCGGCCTTTTTGGTTTGCATTAGGCCCATCTAACTACAACAGGACACGAAACAATTTGTAATCGAAATTTCAGCGCTTCTGTAGTTTTAAAAAAACCCAAATAGTCTAATTAAAAAATATGTGTAGCGTAGGTGTCCAAGGTTCGTCAGCACGGGAGTAGAAATGTCAAAAAGGGTATAAGAAATAACTACTTAATCTGCTATAACATAAAAAACTAAAGTGATGGTACAAACACTGGTGGATACTGAAATTTTTTAGGGGTGACTTGGGTCTGATTTCATCAATGGTAAATACAGTTTACAGTTTTTAAAATATTTATACTGTTTGCATTCTTCCTGGCGGCCCAATTCTATAATCTGACGGACATCTCAAGGCTCCCGCTTCCACCGCCATATCGTTCCGTTAGGGAATTCATATGACTTCAATGTAATATTGACTAGAAGTGCCTGGCCATTCGCAACACTACAGTGACATACAATTCTCCATACTAAAACAAATACTTGCACGCCTATCTGATGGCAAGGTTAGATAATATATAGATCAAGAAATAAAGCTATAGTCATTTAAGGAAAATGTAGGATCCGCGCTGAGACCCTTGCACGTATAGTGAAACATTTGTAACAACGTACATGACGACCCAATGCACCAGTTAAACCTGTTCTGTATAAGTAGGAGCTAAACATAAATGATCTGTCAGATATTGTACGGTAATTCTCATGCGATCTTTATTTAACCTCCAAAAGAAATTTGCATCGACGTTTGTCGGGTTTGAATGCTCTCGTCTGTCTGCAACTAGCCCTGCTAGTCCGCATTCTTTTATGTTAAATAAAGAACGTTTCTTCCAACCATACACGTTGAGACCACACAGACACTTACAAAGACGAAGGATTTTCGTCTCAAAGTACTGAAAAGAACCACCATTATCTAGAAAGCTCATCCGCTATTTCATTATTCACTTAGTACTGAGTACAGTCACGGGCAAATCTAAATACAAAAACGAAAGACGCAAATGGACGATATTATTTCCGTGCTCGGCAAGACAAAATTGGAGCCATTCCCGTCTGCACTTACTTTTGTCCGTGACTGTAGCTACGATGCGCAGCCTAAAATTATTTTCTACAGATAAAATACAGCATTTTATATCACCCAGAACAACAGACTCGAAAAAATAATAAAATGAATTGCAGTAAATGCAATTACTTTAATGACAACCACATAGCTTGGTTTAACACTGAGGCAATGTGTAATACAATCATATAGACGCTTCGCATTTACAGTCTCAGCTCACCTATCCGGGTCTGGAAATGGCAGTGATGCCTGTGATGCAGTTAGCAAATGGGGAGGCAGCGGAACGCTCATCAGCGACGATGGTGTACCTGTTAGACCGCCGCCAATCTGACCCATTGCAGATGAAGAGCGAAGTCCAGACGAAGCGCGCGACAAGATACTTCGACCGACAGACGCATTGTCGGCTGTAGCCGAACCACTGTTTAAACTTTCCCGAGAAAGGGATGACGCCGTGCGCCTTTGGTTAGCTCCTAGGGTAGTAGAACTACTCCGAAGCGTTTCCCTCAGGTGTTTCCGACGAGCGTGGCGAACTGCGCTTGCCGTTGTCGGCTGCTGTCTATGGGAACCAACGTTTGAAGACCCAGAAGAACCTGGATGTGGTATATCGGATGGCTGCGCCATTTCTATTGCAGAGCGCACAGCGATATCTGAATGAGGCTGGCCTTGTGTACTGAAGGTTGCAGGACAAGCGGACATATCTGTTGTTGCAGAATGCGCTTCCCGCACGCTCCGCGACGGCGATATCTTACCTTCCGTCTCTAAAAAACCGTATAAACAACAACAATAAATAAAAAACATCGACATTACAGTGAACTTTCATCATAAAAATGCCAAAGAGCTTTTGCCCGACGTTGACACAACAGTAAAGGCAAAATCCGGATTTAGTTGTTGGCACACCGAAAAAAATTGAACTTTCCAGTTGTCAGGCAAAATTCCAGTTGTCTTCTGAGGTGATTTTGAACGATAATTGTTTTCGTCCAGTTCTTGTTCAACATAATTATGTAAGGCAATCTAAAGCATGACAGTAGTGTTTGGTGACAGCGCGCATTTGGTAGAATCCTAATAGTGTTAATCATATCCTAACAGTAAATGTGCGAAACATACAAGATACTCTGGGACCAGCTGTACTTGCAAAAATGATTCCATGTACATAGACCGTACAGCACGTCATTTAATGAACTGCACAAATGTATCAAATCGGCCAACCGCGTTCGTACATCACGAAGCCTCTGTTCCTGCACGCTGAACGTCGAATAGCGCTGATACAATGGTGATTTGTCCACTCCACAGAGGTGGTGAGGGGGCCCCGGTTTTTCCAGCCACCCCCCCCCCCAGAATTTCGGCGGCTCCCACAGGTCATGCTCCCAGGTAAATTTTGGCTTCCGCCATGCCAACCCCCACGTATTTTAAGAAGATGACACCAAAAATGATCGTCCTAACGAAAACTATTATAATGTTATAACAAAACTCAATACTACTCCTTATACTTGGACTATTTGTGACAAAATCCTATGTAAAATAAAGTGCAGGCTGCAGAAATACGTATTTTCAGTACTTAAATAACAAATATGCAACAAAAACAACTATACACACGTTATAATTACACGAAAAACACAAAAATGCAACTATAAACCTCCCTTTAGGCCTGGGGGTAGGGTCCCCCAGGTTGGAGCTGGGGCCTCAGCTCAACCCCAAAGGTAAATATTGATCCTATAGAAAGACTGGGGAATTGGAATATCTCCACGATTAAGATTTTGACAAGAGGACAATCTTGGTGTACACATGTAAAATGCCCATTCACGCGTTATTATTTTGAGAATGGATATTTCAGAACAGTCAATTATTTATTCTGTTTGTTACAAACGTGTTGTTTATTATAGATTAAACGGGTTACGTGTACCATCACTAAAGCAAGGATCATCGATAAGCTGCTGCTGAATTAATGGCACCGTTGCTGACTGTTTATCTTCTATCGAATTTACCGCTGCTGCGGCGGTACCATTAGCAAGCATCGGCCGATTTCGATTTTCGCTCTGTAGCTCAATGCCTGTCTGTACTTTGTAGTATACCCTACAAATTTCAAATACAACCAATTAAAATTATTAATATTATATATTGTCTTAGCAAACAATATTATTACAAAACGTATTTACGTCTCTGGGACAAATTTGAACACGAACAACCAAAACGTTGCAATGTTTTAAAAAAGCGGTTTCGAACAGCTAAGAATATCACAACACCGCCAGCACCACGTGAAGAGTAAGGCAGGCAAATGACACCCCAAAGAGCATAAAATCACGTTGCTGGAGTGCTAACTATAAGCCACGAAATTCATATGAAATATCTTACAACAGTACTTACCACAAATGACTGTCGCCTTTCAAGCGAGCGAACAGTACTATATCTATAGGCACAAGCAGCGAGTGACATCGATCAAGCAACAGATATTACCGGTGAGTGCTGCTGCTATACAAGCTATACCCAATATTGCAAAAATTTCCAATGCTCCACTCAAACGTCAAAATTTCTTAATCACAAAGCCACCATACTTGCCCAGTATCTCAAGGTTGCTGTCTCACAAAACATATTACATTTTTCGACATACTGTTATGCTTATTTAGTGTAAAGAAAAATGTAGTTATTAAGTTTCTAAGCGTGTAATCTCAACTTTTCAAATAGAACCTTAGTATTGAAGTATAATGCTTTATGCGTATTGAAGCATATTATATATACTGCATTTGTACTGGTCAATACCGCTAACTACAGTCTAACAGATTTAGCTGACCAAAACCCCATTCCGGGGTGGCCAGTTAACGGAACTAACATAAAAATAAAACATGAATTAAATAATTCTGCACATCCACATGTAATTTCTCATTATTCACAGATAATGCCATTATGATTTAAGAAAAGTATAGCCGTTGCGTCTGCGCAAAGCGATTACAGTCAGAAATGAGTCATGATGCGTTGGCAAAATTAGCTTTATACCTAAAGACTAAGCAGCGTTGCATTAGCAAATAGTCCATTGACTACCATCTAAATGCACTCTATATTTTTTATTACTGGCATTCCCAGCAAATACTGGTTTGAACTTTTTTCACACGTGATTCCATCGAACAAAGTTCCCGCAACAGATTTTTTTGCTCAAAAATGATTCAACATTTAAGCAAAACGAATATAACTTTAGAGTACAAACTTGCGCAAATAGTCGTCACACTTCCATCGCGTCGAATGAACAACGTGGACACAAAATATAAACGGTGGAACGAATAGAGCGACTATCGTGAACAACAACACTCGAACATTCGGACGATTGTCCAGAGAACATGTCGATGGCAATGATGCGGCGTCTAAGCCAGGATCTGAAGAAGGATTAGCTTCATCCATTAGCTTACACCTGTAACAATGTAAAACATTGTAAAACGTTTAACACGAATTCATGTTTGCGTCAAACTAATCCAGCGTAAATACAATGTCACGCAACAACGACAATTTAAAGAAATATTGCTGAACCTTCACAAATCGCAAGCGAACTTTTACATTACAAAACAGTGGATTTTAACTATCCGAACTGACATTTCACTGTTGATGTGTAGTAAGACTGGAGCAACTTTAGTTTTTTTCCTAAATCATGAATTAGAAATTTATTGGATATTTCAATGGAACAGCTTTACAAATGACGCCTATGTCATAAATTAACACAACCTTGCGTGATCGGTCGTAAAGTTACAGGATTTGTACAACAATAATGGACTGTGTTTAACAATATATACACAAGCTGTGTAGCAATCAGGAGCGTATAGTAGGCGTCGTGGAATAATCGGTATTTATGCTGGACACCATATAAAGGTTTACTCCTGATACTAAAACATTATATAATTACAATTCTTGTATATGTTGTAGACGACAAAAGATGTGGATACTACAATAAACACATTGGAATACAGGGCAGACAAGTCGACGTTCAGCGAACATACTAATATTACATACGTTTTACACATGTTTAATACTGGGCAGCATTTGTGTAGTATATTACTATTCAATTTCAAATGTATTTATCACCAAATGTTATAGAATACATTTGAGTATAAAGCTGCTGAATGGAAGTAGTCCCACTCAGTTCTGAGAAGCACCAGCGCAACGGACATAGGAGGATCTGGGAAGTGGTGGTCAGCCGACCACCCTCCCTGTGGACAGGCCAGCACCTACGCCTGTATATCTCCATATTGAATTTTGATTCAAATTTTAGTGCACACTCAACAAAAGATTAACGAGCAAGTGCATAGCGAGTGCTCTCGTAAACAATTAATAGGGCAGTTACGACCCCTAATATTATCGCCACTGATGATAATGAGTACACACAAAAAATGTCAAAAACGTCTTAAAATTAAATTACCCCGTTCCATATTGCTGCTGAGAATAATCATACAACCACCATATTTTTCGGCCTGTGGAAAAACTAATAATGAGATCTACCACCGGTACAAACCTACAATACGCTAAATGATGTATATCGAGGTTCAGCGACGCAAGAGCGTACACACTAAGTGCAACTCACCTTACATAGGAAATCAGAGCTTGCTGCCTTGATTCGTGCTGGGTATGATGCAGAACGTAATTGTACAACGCAAGTAAGAAAGATAGAAACAGCACGATCCAAAGCATCACTAAAATAATAATAATTTTGATGTCAGTGCTAAATTCCAACAAAATACAATGTTTTCGACGCACAATTCGCAACAAACTATCCATCCCCCATCTCGAACATAAAATGGAAGAAAAAACAATTGTACACACAGTGTTTCAAGCGTTGATTTACGTAAATTTCTACGTAACGTTTTTTCATCATTCCAATAATTACATAAAGTCTACCATTTTCTACAGTAACAATAAACTTCGAGAAAATAACAAGTATATAAAAAACCAATAAAACAAGCTTTAACGAGACGCTTGGGACGAACTGCTAGGTTTGCTAAGTCTAGATTGTTTCTTAATACCAAATAATACGCACCGAAATACTGTCGTTAAATTCCAATAAAGAAGAAGAAATTGCAGTTGAAAATAAAAATTTTACTAGGAAAGAGCATAGTTCGGTTTAAAAAAGGAGTAGTTATTTAATTATGATCAGTAACCATGGAATTTAAGGTTTTTCGTTTTTTGTTCTGCGTCAGAACGCAAGAATTGGTGATTGTTGATAAGTTGGTTTGATGCTGTTAGTTAGAATTGTTACTAACTACGTATAAATCCAAAAATTTGTTAAAAATACGTAGTATAGTCACGGCACAAATACGCGTGCAATACACAATTTTGTTGCAACGGTTACTCGGATTACAATCCACTTGAGCTGTGCTGAGCCCTAAAATGCACCAGACAATATGTCTCGACTAGGTGCAAATCTTTAAAACAGAAGCAAACCAAAGCTCGAGGGCTCTTCATGCCCAAGCTGCGTTGAGTCATAAAATGCCCAGATAATATGTCTCCACTAGGCGTAAATCTATGAAATAGAAGCAACAGCACTCAGGAAAGCTAGAGGGCTCTCCATACGTAAGCTGCATTGAGCCCTAAAATGCACCATATAATATGTCTCCATTGGGTGCAAATCTCTAAATCAGAAGCAACAGCACTTAGGAAAGCTCGAGGGCTCTCAATGTGTAAGCTGCGTTGAGCCATAAAATGCACCAGATAATATGTCACCATTGGGTGAAAATCTCTAAAACAGAAACAACAGCACTTAGGAAAGCTTGAGGGCTCTCAATGTGTAAGCTGCGTTGAGCCCTAAAATGCGCCATATAATATGTCTCGACTAGGTGCAAATCTCTAAAACAGAAGCAACGACACACACAAAAGCTGGAGGGCTCTCAATGCATAAGCTGATTCTATCGACTTTTCGTGATGATTTACGGCAAACACAGTAAGCACTTAAATTCACAATAAACACGTACTATATTATGCGCTACTAAACTTAACCTGCGGCCTATAACCATCCTATTTTGTAAAACCCGGTGTCGAATCCACATCCATTATTATGGAACAGGTAAGAAAAGTTATTCGGTTCACTGCCAGCGCAGAAGGAGTGATTTCTATATGACCGATAATAGTTCCACGACGATTATTAGTTTTCATTTAGGATTCATCTGTGTTCGAGAACAAATTCAATGTAAATGTGACAACATAAACGAAAGAGTCCTGTAATTTGTCATTTATTGTTCGTGAACATAACTGTTTTTAATGCAACAGCGATAAAATTTTGTTCACAAACGATTTTGATGTTCGCGAACAGAAAACAGCAAATTTTAGCTAGAGCAGAGATTGAGCTCGGTAACGCAAGGTTTTCCAAATAACAAAACAAGATGGTTAGTGGGCGGACGTTAAGTTTAGTCGCGCATTACTGTGAACCACGGGTATAACATTTATGATTTTATGCAAATCCGAGGTTGTGATGAAAATAGGCAGGCAGAAAACATTAAGCATAGGGAAGAGTGTAGTTAGCCCTATCCCCAGTATTCACAACACAGGCGGAAAATCGAACAAAATGTGAATTGTGTCAAATGCTCATATATCGAACCTCAACTTGAAACTAAAACAAAGGAAGGCAGCCTGACATATTGTACTGCTTGATACAACCACAGCTACGATTTATCAGTCCTCGATTGCATAGCTAGTGATAAGTAGCTGCTTAATGCCAGATTTTTGTTTTCATTTGTCTTAGACGGCGGACTAAACATAGGCCAAGCCCCTGGCGAAACACTCTTACCGTTT
The DNA here is from genome assembly GCA_030248225.1 of Trileptium ribeirensis. Classification (NCBI taxonomy): domain Eukaryota; kingdom Metazoa; phylum Nematoda; class Enoplea; order Enoplida; family Thoracostomopsidae; genus Trileptium; species Trileptium ribeirensis. Next base: position 9,343 of record JASANE010008180.1, on the reverse strand, counting down.
TCTATTTTCAAGAAGAACATTGCATAAAAAACAGCCATGATGCTTACGAATTTAATGTTTTCTATTATCTAGAGTAGTTATAAGCTACGCACTTATATGAAAATACGATATATTGAACCCGAAGACTCGAAAATAAAAGCTCCATTTATCCAACAACAGTGTGATACAATCCTTCCAGATTCAGTTGTATGTAGTCCACTGAGAAGTGACGTTATGATAACTATTTAACATTCGCATGGAACTCTAGAGCACACAATATATCCAATAGCGAATCAACTTACGTAATCGAACTGTTTTTGGCAGTTTTCCATCCGTCAGTGGGGGCATTTCGCCACTGGCAGAAGTCATGTCTGGCGTTCCGGCACTACTACTTTCACGTGAAACGTCGAACTCGCTTTGTCTGTTCCCAGTTTCCGACTGCACGCCCTTATTCGATCCGCACCTTAGAGTTTCATCTGCTGAATACGATCGTTCTGTACCGGCCCGATGGACCTCTGTAACCATACTGGGGGTTTCGACAGTTAATGACCGCAACATCGCCAAGTCTTCACATAGCTGTTCAGTTCGATCTTCTCGAGATGCATTTGTTCGACCTTCTAAGGGTAGATTTTCTGGAATATCGTTCCGATGGTCATCGCGCCTGTGTTGACGGCTGTGACCTGACGACAGTTTTTGTAGTTTATGGCGATCTAGTTTTCTTTTGTTCCGACGGCGATTACGATGTTCGATAATTATTCCTAAAACTAGCGTAATTAATGTATTAAAATTTCCATTTGACCTCAGAAAATGGGTGGCGTCGAAAAATTACCAATAATAATTCTACGCAATAAAAATATGTCAACGGCAATCAAGATGCATAAATACTGGTTAATATAAAACCAACTGTGTTCAACTCTTGAAAACTATTCAACATCACTATGAAAATAAAAAGAAAATGTATCGTTACAACAATAAGAACAAAAAACTTATATGCTTACCGTAAATAACCCCAACAAAACTTGCGATGAGAATCAAGGACAACGGTACAAACACGAATATGAGCAAATACAGCGGCTCTCGGTGACCGACAAAACAAACACCCGTGATACCATCGGCATCGACCTGGAAACTTTTTCAGCAACATTAAAATAATGTATCAAATTAAAGCATAACCACTTGCACTCCAAGATGATTCCTAAATATGCAAAATACCTAAACCATACGCGTCCGAGGTCTGTCGGCTTAGGGAGAGGTTTCTGTGTGGATGCGATGCAGGATACGTAGGATAACTAAACGTTTTCCCATTTCTGCAATTTTACTTAAAATGGCTAAGGGAGGTTGTCGACAAAGGATGAGGTCCGACCTTTACTGGATAAACACCCGTGACTTATTAAAGCATGCTGCAAATAGTAAACTTAACACAAGATGCTTGACATTATAAACACGCGCTAATCTCTTCAGTAACCCACAAATAGCTACTTTTTAACAACGAAATTACACCCGTTTCTATGAACAATAAAATTTTTACAGCGACATGATAAAAGCAAAGCTGAGCTTTGTTTTATACTTCGATTTAAAACCAGTTTTATTTTTAGTTTTAGCGTCAAAACTGATCTGGGATTATCAAAATGAATTCTATTACAGTTAATTCATTTTGTCAAAAAAAAAGAAAAATCAGATTCAATGACATGAATTAAAACTAGTAACTCTATCGAGATTTCTATCAGCCTTCCAGGACGTACAAATAAAATTATGAATTTTGGGTCGAGTAACCATGGGGCGCTATGCGCCCGTACCCATAGAACTATGAGTCACAGAGCAAAACCAACACAGGCAATAAGTTTCCCATGCCAGAAAATCCCCAAGTGAATCTTTTCAACCACCCAGGACGTCAGAAAATTTTTTAAAGTTTGGATCGAGGAACCATGGAGGCGCCATACTTTCGTACCTCAAACCCTATAACTCCAGAACCGGAGCCTTAATCGAATAACAATAAATGCGTATCGTCATCATTTTACTATGAAATAAAACCAATCAGAAAAAATTCGAAAGTTAAGATAAAAATAACCTTGCTTCCGTGAAGAGTACTAAAATGACGTAACAAACCCACATTTTGACCACTGACCACGGTACCAGAATAAATCAAATAACACTCGGGGTAAAACGAATATACCGGTTCGAATGAGCCCAAAATCACGAAAATCGATTAATTAGTTCCCGAGTTATGGCCGATCACACACACAGACGAAATTTAAAAGCATTCGCACCTGCAACACACAATCTTCACTACGTTACACTACGTTCTGATTACTTTTTGTTGGAATAAATGACGCTAGATTGAATGAATAATATCCGACTATTTACGATTCATTGGTGCCAAATTACGCAGACTACGGTAAGATATGTGTAGTGACATGCTAAAAGTGACACCAAGTTCCGTTTCATTTGTCAACTTAAAATGAGCTTGATTTATGATTGTGTTTGACATTTGATTTTTGGCACCAAAGGTGATTCAAAAAATGAATTTAAATCGACTGAAATCAAATTTATGCCACACATTTTTCACTGCTTATATTGAGAATCAAGTTGCTTATCGAGTCAGTCTTGTAACGTCCTTTTGCACTTGCGTTGTTATTGGCTCGCTTTGCGAGGTTTCTTTAAGACCCGACAAACAGCTCGTAAACATCATGGCGTACATCCAGTAGCGAGTTGCTTACCGAGTTTGGCGTGCTGCGTGCGTGCGTTGTAGTTAGAGCTCTTTGCGAGGTTCCTTAAGATAGCGTAGTGGTTAGCGTAGGATGGTCGGAGCCAAACTATGAAGTTTGTTCAAGACTACGAAATACACATTAATTCAAGACGGAAAAATTTATTAACTGTTACCTTGTGCAAAGCCAGCAGCAAAGCTGGCAGCAGCAGCGAAGGTGTCCAAGCGATCATATGAACCGTATACGACCGTCGAGCGAGCGCTGATTGATAGTGCCGATGACAGTTACGAACGCAAATGAGGTGAGCGACAACATACATCAAGAACCATATGCCGACAGAAAACACTGCGCACGCAAGAACAAAGAACGTTATCGGACACCACATATTTGCTTTATTGCTATAAATATTATTGCAAATAGTTATAATTTAGGTAATAGCTGAGTATTACTTGCCGTTTAGTAGCGCAGCACAAATACATATACAGATGTCCTGCCTTACGTACTTAAGACTACTGACTTGAGTCGAAAATTTCACTTGATCAGCAAATATTTGACGCCAAATTTGAGTAACAAATTAGCAATTAGCATTACTAAACACTGGTAATGAAGAATAGCAGTACGATTCTGAGATGTTTACAACACCTGACGCAATTGGTTACGCGATATGATTTGGATTCGTGAAGCTCTCCATCAGAACAACAAGACTGTGCAATAAACGCGAAGCCACATTGTGATAAAAGGCGATAACAATTAATTTAATAACTCTACAATAACAAGCACTTCGCAAGAGAGGATGAAAAAATATGTAACAAAACCATCATATACAGCGTGCTTGGCAACTTAATAGACTAACTTGGAGGCATAAACACAGAATAACATACTGAAATGTGATAAATAGGTAATTTCAACACTAGATAAAATTAAATATATTGCCCCTCAGCTTCCACAAAAAGCAATGTTCTGAAATGTTTTAGTTCTCGATGAGCTGATTGCGGAACAGTGAGTTCTTTTCAAAGTGACACGTTGCGCGATGCAGGCACTCTCGGCACCAGATTTGGCAAACAACTATTACTACCTAGATTTTGGCCGCTAGCGTTGAGGTAAAGGGCATGTCGTCATCACATTCACTATAAAAACAAAAAAATTATCGAAATTCATCCGCCCATAAATGTGTTACGTGCTACACCAACACACAAAATAAGAAATTTTAATGATTCCTTCCCATTAGCTCCTTCAGGGGAAACTCAGCTCACTTCGATCGCTCGTTTCAGCAACTTGCTCCAATCCCTACCTAAAATTTGTTAGCGATATTGACATAATAACACATTAAGTATATACAGGTGTCTTTAAAGAAACAAATCAATAAAATATCCCCAAACACCGGAAATAACTGGGACCAATTCCATCCCACACTATTTTTGTCTATTTAGATACATAAGTAATGCGATTGCAGTGCGCTTGATTATTAGAAAAGGCGCATTATTCGAAAGGCGATAATCATTTCTAGTGTGTAGTATATTTATTTAACGCAAAAATCGCCGTAGCCGCATCTTTGCTAATAACTAGGCATTAAATATAACGAACGAAAACGTTAATCCCACCCACACCAATCCCATAATAGTAACACCGGCGACAAAAACTAACTTAGGCTCGGCAGAACGAAGACTTCCGTCACGATGGCAAATTACGCTTTGGCGATAACCGATACTTAACGCCGGCACTAGCCAAGCAAGACACACAATCGAATAAGACAAAAGAAGCCATTTCAACGGCCACAACGTCCAATGATAGTTTGAAGTGCACATCAGCATAAGTATCTAAAACAAGCCATAGCAACAATAAGTGGAACTACCATCTGCGAACTGTTTGAAGAACGTAATAAGTAGGTACATAATGTCTTTCAGGTCGGGGGACAAAAATTATCCATTACGTATAGATCAAAATTTCGTGTTTACCGTCACAGCGCGCTGCCGCTGCGGAACCTAGAACTTCACACGTTTCGTTTCTCTTGTGTCGCATATATAAAACGATTTGTACGGGACTGTTCCAGCGATTTTTGTGTGTACCTAACGCTGCATGCAACAATTCAACTATATAATCACGAAGTAAGCTATTGTGTGTCAGTAGCTTGAGTGACCATATTTACTGATTTGAGTTAACGTACTTGTTGTTAGTCGTTTTCATAATTCAAAGGTTCAAATTAGAAAGACGTTTAACACACCAATCACCGTGCGGATGCAAGAAGTTTTCAAAAATTGATTTAGTCCTGTGTGCATGTGCTTTGTTTCACAACATCCAGGAATAACTTACTTAACTTACTTATCCAGGAATAATCTACAGAAAAGCAAAGAAAAAGCAAGACCTGTGGGTTAAAGCATAATATTTTTGGTTATGTATTGCAAAATTTTTGGTAAACTTTGTTCTCTATACAACGAAAATATGTGACCAATATTTTGATTTTTTCAGCCGTTAAAAGTGATTATCTTAAGCCCTATTCTGCTCAGTGTTTAATCGTGTTGTAAAACATTAATCAATATAATAACCTAATGCAACGATTTTCACATGCTTACTCGCATTTATTGACTGCTATGTGCATATAGCTGTGTCCAGTAGTGTTTATTATTTTGACGTGCTAAATTGCTATCTAATATTAATTATTTAGATTATTATTAATTATTACTATTATTTTTTAACATAGAGCCTTATTTAGTCATCGCAATACTACAAAAGCTTAAGCGATATTGTCGTGTTTTGCGTACCTGTTTGGTTTAGTACAGTCGCATGCTACGAAGCATCTATAAAATTTCACGTAATACGGCATTTGATACACCACTCCACAAATATTTTTCTCTCAAAAATCATACGATATGACAACTCTTTAATTCCCGCTGGCGCCAAACTGCAACAGTGCATATTATGAAGTCGTATAGTGTATTTATCTGAACGCGCGTTGTTATAAGGAACTGAACTGAACACCAGCTGTTAGACAAATCAATGGTTTCCATATACAACTAGGTTAAATCTTTCTATCGTCAGCTTGTATTTGCTAACGAAACACAATAAATACGGGATGAAAAGACTTTTGCTATTCATGGACCTTTATGAAATGAACGATGACTATAATGCGAAATATATCCGTTAGCAGCAGCACTGTCAAAATTTACAATTAATCTAGCAGTCTTCAGCCAAATTATTATTTTTCAAATGCAGCTGCATTTCTTATGCCGCACAATAATTTCCATAATCTCCAAACATCATGACACGCCAAAACTATCCGACTGCGTGAAACACTAAATATATCACATAACGAGTCTAAAAGTCGACATATTATCATTCTAACACCACTAGTACCACTAACTAAACTTACCAGTGTAACGCTGCAAACAGAAAATGCCAATACAGCCGCACCGGATACCGTTTCGCGTACGCTCTGATGTTCGTGATCGTAGAGCCATACGCTGGTACAATTTTCAACACATCGGTCCACTCGCACCATAGACGACGTCTGAATTTCGTCATAGCTACCAATTGCGGCATTGACGAGCGGCTCGACACAAGGCTCTAACTGTTCGCTCCATTTGTCCCATTCAATCGAAAAGCCTTCGCCATTGCCTGCTTTGAGCTAAACGTACCATGAAATTTTTTGAAACGTTTCATAACATCTACACGTAGTGGTGAGTATGCGGCAAGTTTCCCCAGAAATTAGCTTATATCACACCACGTGAACCTGAGCTTGAAAGGCTGTTCAAAAGATTTTATAGCTATGGTATTTCCCTGTTTAAACAGCTGTTACTGTTAAATTAATATTGAACAAAATAAATATCTAACTGCCTAAATATGCAATATGATTCTCCGTCGGCCAAATTAAGCAAAATTAGCAAAGCCTTAAATATCCAAAAAAACTTAAAATATATAAAATTTCTAAAATAGACGTAATACCAACACATTTTTAAAATGTAAGACAAATAAATGAGCATGGAGGACAAAAACAACCCCTTAAAAATGACAGTAAAATCAGTGTTAAAACCGTAAATATTACTACCAATCTGCATGTCAGGACAACTACTGACAGTAATATTTAGTTTATTTGTGATTCTGTTTTAAAATTAGTATATCTTAACCTAGACAACAATATACATTATATACACCAAATTCATTAATTCCTAAAATATGCACTAATAAAACAAGTATACTAACCAAACATGAACTTAATAAGTGCTAAAGCTGCGCGTGGTAGGTTTTCATTTGGACAAGGATACGTTTTGTGCAGATTGTTGACTTATAAAAGTAATTTATATCACTAAGAGCCCAGAGTGGCAAAATCCCAACTACCCTCAAAGCTCCTTGAAAATATTGAATTATTTTTATAATGTAAACTGTCTTGAACTGTAGTTTCCCGAAAAGAAGGGCATTAAGTCGTGGACCAATAAAATTTATGTATGTCTAAATAGAAGACACATGTACTTGATGAGATCCAAAGAATTTGAAATTTAGGCCTGAAAAGATGTGTTGTCCGATGTCAGCCTGGCAATAATAGATACAGAAGTTAAGGCTCGTATGCCTCTATATGTAAAACAAGATGTGAAATTTTACCGAAGGTAAAGACGTTAAAAAGATAGTTACCAAATATGCAAGCTTTATAACGTAAAACTGGGGTTTTTCAATGACCCTACCGAGAGAGGAAGTTGAGCTACAAATTCTCCAAACTGGTTAGTTGCCATCAAGACAAAAATTTTGAGCCCTTATGGGCATCAATCCTACCAGCCTTTGCCGAAATTAGCTACGAATTTGATTGAGACATTGGCAAGAGCCGACTGATGTCTTGTAGAGTTTCTTATCGTACATTCCCATACTGATTATTCGATTTTCTGAAACAATATGTAAGCGTTCACTCAAGTGAAATTGACTTCATCGATTATCGGAGACGACCGTAGTATCTATCTTCAAATAATCATAGTGGCTTGTCTGTTCAAAATTGTTCTGATATGTCGAAGTATATTTACATCGGTAGTTGGGCCCTTAAATATGACCTCACAGCTAGTCGTAGTTGGGCCGTACAATATATAGTTACGATAAATTTGGTGACGCTCATGATTCAACAATGGCTGGTAGGATTGATGCCCATAAGGGCTCAAAATTTTTGTCTTGATGGCAACTAACCAGTTTGGAGAATTTGTAGCTCAACTTCCTCTCCTAGTGTCATTGAAAAACCCCAGTTTTACGTTATAAAGCTTGCATATTTGGTAACTATCTTTTTAACGTCTTTACCTTTGGTAAAATTTCACATCTTGTTTTACATATAGAGGCATACGAGCCTTAACTTCTGTATCTATTATTGCCCGGTTAACATAGAACAACAAATCTTTTCAGGCCTAAATTTCAAATTCTTTGGATTCTCATCAAGTACATGTGTCTTCTATTTTTAGACATACATAAATTTTATTGGTCCACGACTTAATGCCCTTCTTTTCGGGAAGCAATATGTTCTTCGTTCAGTTACGTATTGCTATATGTTTGCGATACTGCACCTGTTGAAGAATTCAACAGCGAGTTTTGCCATAATGTCTGCCACTTGGCTGGGGATGTTGCTGATGAACAAGTGGAGGCTCAAGAGCCGCTGGAATTCGTTTGCGTCGGCGAAAATCAAGTGTGGTGTTGTGGCATTACTGGGTCGATTACCCGTCGGGACAATTTCGACAAAAGTCGATGTGCTGGCTTCAATCGGTATGGTCGATTGCTGACGAAATTCGTCGAACAATACCGCCAACGTCACATCACTGCACAGTAGGAGCCGTCAATGTTGACGGACGAGCATCAGCCAGTTAGCCAATTTCTGATGTCAGCAGATTATTCCAAGACGGTGTTGGTCTTGTCAGACAGCCTGGCACGACAGGTGAAGTGGGTGGCCGGTAGAATGGTAGTGAGCGTCGGAGGAGCGGATTACAAGGAGTTTGCTCGACAGGTCCGGAAACGAAGTATTCGGTTGCACGATTACATGGTGGTGATCGTCATGTGCGGCGTCAATGATTGTCAACGGCCTCCGGATGAGTGGCAAGCATCTTGGGACGAGTTGCAGCAGGAGCTTTCTATTCTTGCCAATTATTCCGCCACGTCTGTCATCATACATGGCCCCTTGAGTGTACCACCACCTTGCGGAGATTCCCGACACACCGCATGGGCGAAAGAACAATTCAATACTGCATTTCCCCAAAGCCACTTCTTCTACGTGGACTGGTCGTCGACGTCCGATAATGCATTCCGTCATAGCAATGGTGAGATCAATCCACGGCATTTCGTTCCCGACATCATCCACATCCGACATCAGGGATTCCGCCATGTATGGAAGGCGGGATGTCAGCGGATTCCTCAGTTGGAAATGGTTGCTTTCAAAATGTCTCTCAAAGCGGCGATTCGCATCGGGAGTCCAGCGTCTGCCTGCGTCTCAGTTGCCGTTCACTCAATCGTCTTCCACCCGTCGTCCGGCGGTGGAGCCGTCAACATCACGTGTCCAGCGATTGTCGACCTCGAGTAGGCTCCCACCGGTTCCTCCATCAACAAAGCGTCGCAAGCGGCGACCCAGTTCCATCAAGCAGCCGTCCGTCCTACCTCTCCGACATGTCTTCACCACCACCACTCTCCCCCATATCCAGTGGTCCCCA
>JASANE010008179.1:0-12019 GCA_030248225.1 Trileptium ribeirensis | reverse complement strand
TCTACACCCAAATTTCTAGAATAATTTAGACCAGAAGCGCTAAGTGTTGTGCATTCCAATTTTATAGGAAAACTCAGTCCAAAACTATTAAGTGCTCTGCATCCAAATTTTTAGGATAATCCGGGTCAAAACTGCCAAGCGTTCTGCCCCAAAACTTTATAGGATAGCTTAAGCCCAAAAATATTAGGAGCCTTGGATCACAAACCCTAGGATCTTTTAGGCAAATCAGGATTTTTTAGGTAAATTTACTACGGCTCTCTCAGACCCAAGTTTGTGTCCGACTTAGATATTGCCGGTAAATCAGTATAAGTTAGAGCCTAGCTCTACCGTCGAGAAATTGGTCGCGTGCTTGCTGAACCGCCGACTAGTGAAAGCTTTAGTTTGCTGTCAATTGCTGCTATATACTTGAGCAAAACAACATTATGTACACCTACATTCTGGTAAATGTCGGCTCATGGACCGGCGCCCGGCGTAAAAACGTGGCTTCTTTTCGGAAAAACAGTAAATCAAGTAAAACAGTTAATTATGATCAAAAGTCTAGCCTAAACATTCGGACACTCGAGTTAGGTACAAAATACATCGCACGCGGCCCCATCGTTTGAAACTCGACCAGGTCTGAGAAAAGTTTACCCTAAGATCGAGTGGGAGTAAAACCACATAACTTTTCATGGCGACTTGGTCGCTGAGATTTGTGGTTTTTTATTTTATCCGCACGACCCTTTAGGCTTTGAGATAGCGTTCGCAGACATATTTCGGATTTTGGTTTAGTTTCATTGCAGGTTTCACTCGCTCTCCCATTACCTATAATCAGTCATCGACACGACGATCGCTTAGATAGCACCAACATTCGTGAAATATCAAAAATACCACCGTTGGTGGAACGCTCATCGCAATGAAAACGCAGCGCACATCAACAACACCTCAAAACACAATACACACATAACTAGAAAAGCGAGAATGGGCGGGGCAAAATGAGAAATGGTAGACGGAAAATTTATGGCTTAGTATGAGAATCGCAGGACGAAGAAAAAGGACTAACGTTAGGGTCCTGAGGAAGCTGAACACGAACCAGAGGCTGAGTTCGTAAAACAACGCGAAAATTGTGCAATTTGAGTCGACCTTAGGCATGTCCCGTGCGCCACACATGAGTCCAAGGTGACCCCCCCGAGTTGACGGCTTACCTGTTCAGATAAAACAATGAGTTTGGGAAAGGTACATTTTTGAAAGAGTAAGGGACTTCTGTTCTCGCTATTGGCACGGCATTGCTCATGTCTCTGTGGGATACAAACAGTTGTGCAAGTACAAATTCATAGGGATGTTCGTTTTGGGTGCAACAAATGGTCACGGTTACAAAAGATGTACGTAAAAATGGGAGTGACCCATCCTTGATGCTAGTACAGTCTTTTGTTCCCTATCATATAACTTAGAATTATGAATCATATATAATCGGTCAGGCACTGGAGTCGCTTCAACTCGAGGCTAAACGGGTTCATGAATACGGATAAGTATACAGAATATTTGCTGATTTCTTAGGGATAAGGGGTCTCGGTCTGTCATGAGAGACCAATCTGATTGATAATATACCACCGATAATATGCAGTTTTCTACGCTTTGTATTATATATTGTATTTAATAGCCATACTGATAGCTTCATTTGCTCTCATGTTTTTATCTCTGTTTCGTTGTGGAATCGTTCTTGTATCCCTCGTTCGAATTGATTTACTTGTAGGCCTCAGATTCGTGAATAGGCTAACCCTAACACGGGATTGACTTCCTCCCCCAAGTATTGGTAGCGCAACGCGCTATGTCGAGCGAATTCTGAAGCGCACTGGAGCACGTTTCTGAACCCATATCTGAGATGTATCTCCAATATTGGGGGTTATGAAGTCAAGTGTCGCTGTAGTGCCCTACTCACTAGGGTCCTGGTCGCTTGTCGCATGTAATCGAATTAAAGGCTGCGAAAGCTCATTTTCCACCTGCTTTTCGTTGACGCTGTTTACCACTATCAAATGCTTTGTGTTATTGTCGATGCTTGACCTTATCTCAGTTATCTCTGACGTGATGCTGTATAGGAGACCTTGGAATAAAATCTTGAAAATGTTCTGTGTTGATAATCTGGAAGACGTAATATGTTCGTCCGTTTGGACCGGTCAACTGTCCGTGCCGTGCCACGGCCTAAGGACAGGAAATCGCAAGTCTTGACGCGTAAACTTTACAGATCAATGCTAACGTGAGAGAGTAACAGGAATATTGCGAGCAGGGTTCGCTGAATTTATTAATGAATTCGCTCGTGAAAAACCATACTCTAATCTCAAATCAAATTTATTATGCAAATTACAACGTTTAAAACAGACAGTCACGGCCGATAACTTGTCGATCAGAGCGTCCGACGTTAAACTTCCAGGGACTGTCGGAACCCAGTGGGTGCCACAATGGCTGCAGTTGATTAGCAGGGTTAGAATCTCGACCAATTAAAACTGAGTTAAAAGTCGAAATACTGGCATAAATTTATTTTCTATCAATGTTGAATCTAACAACGTCCAAGTGAGATCAGGATAGGAAACAATGGTTGGGCATTATGACCTGGGAGCAGGTGTCGGTGCCAACCTCCCTGGGGGACCTGAGCAATCATAACAGATATATACACTTGCGCAAACGATCGGGCGGGGCTCCGAACACATAGCATGAAGCGCTCCTACGACTTGCTAAGCTCCATAGCTTCTTGGGTCTAACCAAGAAAAGATGTCAAATTTGCAAAAAAAATCGTCTACCTTGAGGTCATGATAGCCGGTGTCACATGGGAAAGACTAAAAAGTTGCGCCGTGCAGCTTCGTACCGTTATTGCAGTCCCTTGTACGGCGTACTAGCCATCCGTCCACAAAATTTGGGGCTTCCCACCACCACAAAAAAAAAAAAAAAAGGTACCTTAAAAAAAAGATAATTTGGGCCGTTTGGAGATTAGGAAGAAAGTGTTTATTAAATTAGCTAACGAAATTTACCCCGTCTGGTGTTTAGCACCCTCACATCACATGTAATGTTCGAAAACTATACGTATTATCATTAATATATAAAACGAAATGTGTTGTAACAGGCCCGTTCCGGCCAGTTACGTGTCTTTTACACGATTTCGACGTTAAAATTGCCTAAATGCGTGTCGATTTGAACCAGACACAGTTTACGGGAATAAAGTTTTCATGTGTCGCATGGTGCCATGGTTATCGATAAATGTGTTGCTTACTGTTATGCGTTTTGCATTTGGTATGCTTATGCCGTTTTGCGTAACCTTTGCCATTGCATGATCTATCGTATATTTGTATATTTGGACGGGCTCAAGTGAGCCCAGAGGAAACTGGTTTCGGTTATTGGGTTAAACTCAGAAAGACAAGGAATGTAGGAGAGTGCTTAACTAACCAGGACAGAATACCCGAACGGAACTCGACCAATAGCCCATGTTTCTCCATTGAAGTTTCATATTTCTGACCGTCCGGGAATAGGAGGCCTTTGAAAATCTAAAGGGAGGGGAAGTGATGAAAATCAAGACTATCAATTTTACCTGGTTCAAGCAAACTATAGCTTAATGGTCGCAAAAGCAAGCTGAAACAAATGGGTTACGGTAGTTTCCGATTATTCGGAAATAACGGGCATCGGGCCTGTTTGTCGGCCCGTAACCGTCCAACGGTTGGTATTTCCCGAAAATGCCCCGAGTACTTTTCGGTAGAGAATTTTTAGGGCTTTCGAATGAGGTCAACACGTCACAAATCACTGGAGGATTTCCTGAGATATTCTAGGGACGAACAGGCGAAAGTCCAATTAACAGCCAATACTTACGCTAGGTTTGGCTGGTGACCATGGTTCCGATTAAATATGACCTAAGTATATATGTGGACATATAGCGATATATGTATATATATGTGTATGTGTGCTACTTGATTTTCCTGTCCCGATACTTCTATTTCTCCCTCCCACCGGACAAATCCTCCCTTTTTATAGCACATTGAACGCCCCAAAATCACTTGATCAGGGCTCTAGCGACTGGTCTCTCTTTCTGCCGTCGAATCTTTGATCGAAATTGTGAGTGCTTCCATGTATATTACCCATTGAGACATCTAACGAGACCAGATGGGTCTCGACCTGACCAGTCATCCCGCTGCTATATAACTTATTTCCCTGTTTTATAATGTACCACGAAAATTCAACATAAAATTCCGTCCGTTTGTACCAACTCCGTATTTGGCACTAGACCCTAAATGGGCCCATGCGACCCCTCATTCTACTCGCCTGCTTTTGGCAAATAGAACGATATACGGCGGGTCTCCGCCCGACTCCTCGCTAGCTCACTATAACCCGTTAAAGTGCTCCCAGTTCGGCATACCAACTGAAAGTGGGTACAAACCAACCGAAAATTTATCCCTAACTCGAAAGTAGGCAAATCGCCCCTCATTGCATTCACCACGTCGAGACATCTCCAAAAATACCCGGCGGGCCTCCGTCCGTTGCCCCGTTAACGCGGGACAGCCGACAAACGCGCCCCCACCACCATCGACACTCTCTCTATCTGTCGTGATTTTAGTGCCCCTCTAACCGCTGCCTTTAAGGCAGGGAAGTCACCCCTCGTTTGAATCGCCTTTCCAAGGCGAGTTCAACGATACCCGGCGGGCGTCGCTCCAACTGTTAGCGCGGGAAAGCCCGCTGAAACCCTGTATACTTATTTATGACGGAACCCAAAATTGGGTCCCGACCCGCCATTACGTCTACCCCCTCGTGTTTGGTATCGTTCGGCCCCGTTCTTCGTCCTGAGACCGAATTTCACCCCGGCCCCTCGAAAATCCTTCGGGAATCCCCTGCCCCGCTTCCCTTCCCGTGCCCCTTCTTTTCCGCTTTGCGTCCTCGTTTTCTTTTCTTTTTTCTCTCTCTAACCGACTTCTTTGGTCAGTTGTCGCTGTTGTCGTCGCTGTGGCTGCGTTGTATTTGTTGTTGTTGTTGTGGTTGCCATGCAGTTGTTGTGGTTGTTGTTGTTGTTCTGTGTGCTTCTGTCGTGGACTTCAGCGACCTTTCTGTCGCTCAGGTCGCCAGTGTGTCTCGTGTGTAGTGTATGTTTATGTGTTCATGAGTACTCGTGTGTGTATATGTATGTGTGTAAATATATATATATATATATAGATATATCTAGATATAGATATATAGAGATATATATATATATGCGAACTTATATCCGGGGACATGACAAAAAACAGGACGAACGAGGACAGGACGTGTAAAATTCTGCTAAATTTGTAAGTTTTACGGACGAACTGGACACACACAACTAGGAAGGACGGGGGCATGGTTAGGGCCCTCCCGTTGGTCCCCGAGGTTCCTGACTAGAGTGCTCTCGACGGTTGTGGGTAGAGGGGAATGTCCTGCGTCTCCAACTACAAAATAAGCTCATTCCCGCCATCGGTTCCCCCCTTCGGGACGTCTAAAGACGCCTTGTTAGGATATTAGCAAAACTGTCAGATAGGAATGTTTGGCTTTATCTTATAAGCCGACATGTAAACGTGCAATGTTTGCACGTTGACCCATGGATTCGGTGGTAAGATCTAGCCCCAGATGGACTTTTAAGAAGCTTACGTAGGTGATGGATGGGGAAGCTAACTCGCTAAATAGCAGAAATTTGGCCTTAAATCGACGAGTTAGCTGACGGAAATTTGATGAATG
Source organism: Trileptium ribeirensis (assembly GCA_030248225.1). Classification (NCBI taxonomy): domain Eukaryota; kingdom Metazoa; phylum Nematoda; class Enoplea; order Enoplida; family Thoracostomopsidae; genus Trileptium; species Trileptium ribeirensis. Next base: position 6,322 of record JASANE010008179.1, on the reverse strand, counting down.
AGGACAAGAAGACCAATCTGTCCCGAAATGAGGACAGATTTCTAGCTTACTCCAAGTATCTTATGTAGAGAAGTAGATTTTAAAATTTTAAATTTGACGGGTGATCCAACCATTTTGTGGGACAGTTGGGGGGATAACGGATAATTTAGGATTAGGTAAGAGATTTAAGAGATCTGAGTAATGATCTTTAGATCAATTTTTGACATAAATTTAAAAGTAACGACGGAAGAGGTTCAAGATTTCGCCAGAATCTGGGCTAAATTCACAGATGTTCGACCTCCGAGTATTCGGAGGGTTCAAATTTGATGTCGGCGATTTCGATAGAAGCCGACTCTCTCTAAAGGGGACCCAGGGTTTACGATAGCTGTCAAAAATAAAATTTTGGGAATGTTTCGATTGGGCGCCCGGGTTTGAACTAGAAAAAGTGGGCGTTAAAAGATCATCACCGATTGGATGGCAACAAAATCGCTATCCTTCAATATAGGCAAAAATTTCGAGGCGACGATTACCGCGTCGACTCTCGGAATCAGTTCTACTTCGGCAGCGCGGAGTTCGGTCGACTTTACTGACCGGCTCGGACGCTTTAGTTTTATTACATGGTTTCACCTCGATTTTCGACTTGCTTGTGCTTTTGTTTTCTCGGTTTGGAATGGGATTCGACGACTGGAGGACCCGTGTGTACATCTTCCGTCTCACGGAAGGGGACTAGCAGTTGCTGTCCCGGATCGAACCTAGTAAGTCAGGACGAGAGCCGAGAACGTGGGGGTTTATTTTCCCGAGTTATGGTTGTAACAGACTGTTCATCGAAAGTCAATCATTTGTAGCACTAGTTGACGCGCTATAGGTCGACCTCACGTCCGTCAGTGGACACCCCGTTTTACATGCTGACTTGCTACACTGTTACAAGTTTCTTGACAAACCTCCTCCCGTCGAGTTCCGTTTTGGGCATCTTGAACGAACGCTCTGAACTTGTTTTGTTGGGGACACCAAAGTCGAAGTAGTTCTGATTCCCCGTGGTCTTAGGTAGGACGGATCAAAATGGACGCTTCTCGTCCATAATGTACATGATGTGTCGCTCTTGAGTTAGGACTAATGAATTTTCCTGAGTAGACCACGGTAAAATTTCCTGACGAGATAGTAGGGATTTGTTTCGTCGTTTACGATTGCGGTTTACAAATTTACAGTTAGTGGTAGCTTAGTTGACCGTTCGACGCTCATGCCGCTGTTTGAGCTCGAACAGACTTCGCAGTTAGCAACGGGGGACTAGCCACCGTTGGGCTTTAGGAAGCCCCAAAATTTCGTTTACTCGAATGAGCTAAGAAAATTGGGGGAGCACAAAAGATTAAACAAATTTTAAGTGTTTCAGCTTGAGCGTAAGGTGTTTGCACTCCGCGAGGAGGAATCTTTTTGCGTACGGCTTCGACTCATGCAATTTATTCTCATTTTGTACTAGTATCTCGGTCATTTATTATTGGAAGCCCGAGGTGTGTCGACTAGAGGACAGAAATGCAGGCAAGAACCCTGGGCAAACAAGTGAAACAATGCTAGATGACCACCCCGTTCCCGACGCTACCCGACGTTTAGCCCAAAAAAGGGGATAATGCCCCCAGCCGCCCAAGACTCCGACAACCCCTTGCGACACCGCTGGTCGGTAACTGTCTCAACCCACGGCCATACATTGCTTTCCGCTAAAAGTACCCTAACCGAACTATCAAAATCACCAAGGTTCACAATACTACACGCTCGTGGTTAAGCTTAACAGTTATATCGAGGAAAAGAGCTTTCCACTAAAATGAGTTGATAACCTAGTCAGTTACCGTTTGCAGTTAGGGATGACTTTTTGGATGTACGCTACGGTACCCCACCCTAAAAATAAAACCACAATATCCTAACTTAAATAAAAGAAAATCGCGACCAATCGCGAATCGTTTTGACCCCAAGCCGAGCAAGTGCAAAACCCCGTTTTTCTTTGGAGCGAGTTAATCGCTGAGTTTAAGCCTTGTTCTATTTTATCTCTGGTTGCCCGTTTAGGCTATGTACCATGTATGCCCTTGCTTTGATTTTTGCCGTTTTTCTCTCTCCTTTTTCAACTTCCCGTTTTGAGTTTCGATCCTGCACGGGGATTTTATGCCCGCTGCAGATTTTTCAGTATTGACCACTCGACTATCCAGTTCTGGTAAATTTCGGTAAAATTTTAGTAATAACTCGACTGCACAATTGCGATCGTGCAGTCGAGACACTGTACAATTTCGATGTGTACAGTGTAATAAGGACTTTGGATGAGCGATAGAGAGAGGACAGAAAAGAAAACAACGACAAAAGAAACGAAGGAAGGAAAACGAGAGGAACCAACCAAAACAACCCCCAAAAGAAAATACCAACCAACCCCCCCCCCGGGCGCAAACGAGTCCCCGTTGGGGGACAGGCGCGACAGCCCGTCAGAACAGTAAAAAAAGAGGGGGTCGCCTAGAAAATCGCCAAAGACGACAGTTGCTCGTGCCCAGCTCCATTTCGGCTGTCTAAATCGTAGCTAGGGGCGACCCTTCAAAGTGATGAAAACTACGTCCCCTGCCGATATAAGGTAGTTCAACTAGTGCTCCACCACCCAAAATCAGCCGCCCTGTCCCAATCTTACCATTTACGGATTTTAATGACACGAGGCAAAATCTCGATTCCCGTCTGGTCTGCTAGAGACACTGAGTAAAAGCGGGTATCAATTGGAGTAAAACCTGGCCTAAAGACGAAACGTTGTGAGAGACTCGATAAGGATACTAGACAGGATTTACGGGACTAGGAAGACATCGGACGGAATTTTTAACGTTATACTGCCAAGTCGGTGCCTTACTTCTTGTACCATGAGCATCAGCACCTGCTTGCTTGTACTCCGCGTAATTTTCGCACTTTACCGTTTCATGACGTGTATTATAATTGATTTCGTTAATTCCACTATGTTTTAACTTGTACTGTATATCCAAGTTTTCGTACCCCGATTCATTCCCCTTTGTTTATTGAAATCATACAGTAAAAGAAACGAGCCCCCTCCCTTACCCGCACAACCCTCGCTACACAAATAACCCCGTGCTTTATTGAAAGCGAACTTCGAAGCACGCCGGAACGCACGACCCGAGCTATAACTAACTGAATTAGTTAATGCTGACGTCGTACGCTTCGGGTACCGATTCTGGCCCGATAAACCTGGGAACGCCGTCGCTCGCACCACACTCTTTCAGCGTCAAAATAGACAAGGGACCGCGCAACCGGATAGTTCGGGTACGATTGTGCTAAGCTTTATTATTTTCAATGATTCTCTAGTTGCCTGTCTCCATTCTTATACTGTAATGCACGTTGGAAATAAAGTCTTGAAAATTACCAGATTCGTCCCGTGTTGCTTATTTTCAGCGTAATAAGTGCGTCCAAATGGACGGGCCAACCCCGCGTGCCACGGCTTGACGGAGGGAATATTCCAAGCCATGACACGTGCGGTTCGCCACCATTGTTTGGTTACGATAGATACGGAATTATAGCGAGAGAGGTCCGCGTAATTATCTACTGAACTCGCTCATGAAATTATCATACTCAGCTGAAGTACAAAGTTTATTAGGAAAGCTTTATTACTCTCCACTAATACGGTTAAGTTATCACATTACAAAATAGATAGTCCGACATTAAACTCTCAGGGCATGTCGGAACCCTGTGGGGGTCACATAGGCTACCAAAGAATAAAATGTTCAACTAAGAATAAACTAAGTGGAACTCAAAATTTATCTTGTAAAACCAAAACCATCACGCTTTCTACTAAGAATTCCGCTGAACAAAGCAACTTCCGTTAGATTAGCATGGGGAATATCGGATTGATATTATGGTCTGTGAGCAGGTTTCGGTGTCAACCTCCCTGGGGGACCGGAGTGATCATACCAAGATACTAGACACGTGCGCAACCAATCGGGCGGGGTCCGAACACACCCCGTGAAGCGCGCCTGCGGCCTGCTAAGCTCCATAGCTTCTTGTGTCTGACCAAGAGAAGTGACGAAATATCAAAACTTTGGGTCCGCCCTTGAGGTTATGATAGCCGAGGTCGTACGGGCATGGTGTTAAGAAGTTGCGCCATGCAGCTGCGTCCCGTTATTACATCTTAGTGTAGCGAAAAAATGGGGAATGCGAGTTGCCACGTTATGCGTTGTGCAACGAAGTTGTGTCCAAACAGCAAATAGGTGCGTTGCGTTCGCGAACAGAAATTATCCGATTTACAATCAGTCGCTCTGCGTTCGCAAACAGACATTTTTAATTTGGAATTGACTATTGCAATGAATGTTTTGTACATAGTTCAAAAGTACATAGTTCAAAAGAAGATTGTAATGGCCAGAGCTTAAATTTACTTATGCATTATTTAGCTGTAGAATGATACAATGTGACGCTATCTATTGTGAGTCCCGGAATTTATACAACTTGTCATAGAGACATGGCAATGTTCCTATGATATTATGTTTTACGCCAATAGTGGTGCATTTTTAATAAACTTTTTTGGAATTTTTTAAAAAACTACACTTACCTTTTTTGGAGATATAACTATTTAAGAAGTAAAGGAAACAGACGACGTTGGTTATTGATTTTATTAGGGGCTGCGGCGCCTAGGGAATGGGGCGGAGCGCGTCAGAAGGGGAGGGGTGCGGCACTGCGGGGTGATGGTCCTGTGGCTCGTAGTGGAGAGGGGTAGGCGCGGAAATCTCAATATCCGTCCATTACAGTGAAATCCAATATCCGCCACTGCATAAAAGTTTACTGAATATTTATTATAAGGGGCAAATACCTACATTTTTCAAGTTCTTGGTCTATTCGGCTCTTTGTGAACAGTATTCGGCTCGACTCTTCCGATAACAAAGCTGGAATCAGCTCTCACACTCCCAACAATAAAAGTATGCGACTCCATAATATTTAGAATAAACATATGCAACCCGTCTAATATACTATATAGTTGCTGTTAGAGCTTTTAAAAGCCGATCCGATATACTCATGACTTTTCTTGCTTTTGGCGGACTATTGAACGTCACTTATTAAAATAATGTGTGTTGTTTTAGGAAATAGCTCCTAAGAGCCGAACCAAAATTTTCCCGATATACTAGACTCCACTTTGTCAAACGCAGCTTGGGCTTTGGCTCGGCTAATCACATATCCTGGCAGACTCGGCTCGGCCCTAAAGATGAGCAAATCTTAGAATCCAAAGTCAGAGCTGTACTGAAGTTTCACCATTGTTTTTTCGCAGAACTGTCTATGTATTCCCAGGTGTCAGAAATGACCTAAGTTTAATTTTTTGAAATGTTAGAATAAATGTTAAAATCGACCGCATATGATTCAACAAACATAATTTAAACGGGAATCTGAAGTTTATTTTGTGACCATGTAAAAGGAATAATACAAAGTAATGCTACGATGTAACATGTAAAATACATACGTTTATTCATGCAAAATTTTGGATACAAGGTTTTAAAATTTTAGTTAATGTTCACTATACACGTACTCCGAGTTTTCGAAATTCGTTTCAATGCTAATAAAACTGTAACACAGGTTTTTTAGAACTCTGACCGTTATAATAGCCACAAAACATATGCTGACTGCTCAAATATTATGGGCAGAAAGAGTGTTATTCTATGTAGGAATTCTTAGTATCAATTCACAAAATGGCAGTGGTTCGGCATTACCTGTGAGCTACAATGGTTTAAAATATTTCAAATATGCAATTTTTAACGCCACTTTACCCGCTGTATTGTACGCAGTACAAAGTCTCTATATGCAAATCGAGCAAATTTTCGAACAAATGTTGAAGAATCATTTACTGATATTAAATTAATATCGTAATAAGAGAAATTCCCTGTCGTCGCACAGTCATTCAGCCTCCGAGAAGCACATGAGCAGCCGACCGGCCGCTAACCGGCCAACAAGCAGTTGATTTTGCGGCGGACGGTTGAACCATAAGCCGTAGCAAAGTTTTATCCATGCTGGCATATTCTTACAAAATTTATCAGTCTTTTCAGCACTATGAGCATTTCTGAATTCACTATGAGTACTGACTAATCCGTTTATTTCAGGTGCATAGCCAAAACTATGAAGAAAACCGTCTTTCGTTGACTCTCACGTATATATTTTTTAGTTTTTTTAAGACTCGCATGGCAAAGCACCCTGCTGATGGCAAACCAGACCGTATAATGGATCTCGAAGACGATAGCAACGTATCCTACGGTTGTGACGAATGTAGCAGCAAACGGAATACCGCTTTCTCAAACAAGTGAGTTCATGCACTGTTTAATATGTAACAGGCCCGTTCCGG
>JASANE010008178.1:0-16327 GCA_030248225.1 Trileptium ribeirensis | reverse complement strand
ATCAAAATTATTTCATGTGGAAAACGAAAGAGGCAAGAAAGAAGCGACGCTGATTAGATCTAACCTTCTAAGGCTGCAAAGCGAATGATTCTCGAACACGAGCCGTCCCCGCGGTTAGCGACAACTTCGACCATCGGGGCGGGTCAACCGAGGGTTCTTCTATCCGGGAAGGAGGAGAAGGGCGCCGCCGCGCAAGCGCATCCTCCACCATAAAAGGGACTCTAGTATCGACCCCCGCACACGCTAAAGCTCCAACCGGCATGTTAGTTGGGAAAACACTGGGAGGACCAAAAGACCCCTGAGTCAACTTCTACCGGGACCTAGCCGAAGACCCTGCTTCGAACTGGACCCCTCGACTGAGGAAAGTGAGGGTTCCCCTGAGTTGGGACCTTCTGGTGAGAAGATCGGAGAAAGGACAGAGCCTCCCCAACCCACTCGACGTCAACCACATCGCCAGGCTAGGGACCGCCGTTGAGGGTTCGAGGACTATAATACCACACGGAGCTGAAGCTCGAGTGGTAATCCCGCGCCTGATCCCCCGAGAGCCTACTCCCCGACCACCTGCCCCAGTAGACAAACCGTGCCTTTTGCTCCACCTACTAGACATCGCGACCTGTCATGGCTATGAACCCTCCAGCCAGGAGTGCTTGTGCTCAGCATGACATGTTCGAACCTTTTAGGGACATCTTTGACGACCAGGACATTGAAGATATGTTAGCCGCACATCCCGATTTAGAACCGGACGAGAACGACGGACAACGACAATTACGACCTGAAGACATTGGACTGGAGGTAGTTCTACCTCCAAGACAACCACCTCGGAGAAGACGATGGTAGCGCAGACGCCAGCCCAAACATCACTTCCAAGAAGTCGAGCTCCCGCCAAAGTCCTCAAGAACCGCCACTAATGGCGATGGATAATATTGCAGGAAACATCGACCAACAAATCAATAAAATGGTACAACTTTCGCAACCACGCGTGCCGTCTCTATACTATCAATTACGCCGCCCCCCATCGAAACGTTTCTTTCAAAAGGCACGCGCTGGCCAGAACTATCAAATATGGCTCCGCTGGGCCAAACAGTCACTCAGTACCCAATCGAATATGCTTCAACGGAGCAAGGATCAGCTCCTTGTCACTTATCTATTCGACGAGGATCAAGCCAGACAAGATATCTCCGATTTGAAAATGGGAGCTCGAGATATCAGAGTTATTTCCTGGAGAAACAAATCAAAATTCCTCGATCCCGAAACAACGGAGCGCCTTCGTCCTGCCCTACCGCACCTCATGCGAACGGTACTCCTCGAAAAGTTCAAAATCCCGAAATTCCGGAACATCCTTCTCGCCACTGGCCATGCCCAATTATTAGAGGCGGACCGCTCGGATTCCTTCTGGGGAATCGGTCTTGGACCGGAAGACATCGCCTTTGGCCGACGTCCACGGCCATGTCACAACGTCATGGGCCGCCTTTTAGAGGAGATACGGACCTTCATCCGTCACGGAATTGCCACCTGGCCCAAGGTACTCATTCTGGGCGATAATATGGCCGCACCGCTAGTGAAGATGGCCGCATCGAAGGGATGGTTTGCCATCGCTTGGCCCGGAGCTAGCATGCAATTCCTGATTCGTCTGGCGACGTGCATTGCGACGCCTCAGACCAAGACTATAATGATACTTGGTGGATATAAAGCCGCCCTGCGATCTACGAAGGTTGTCTCTTGGACACACCAAGCAAAGCCATGCGCCGCGTGCGCCGTCATATCTGCTCGTTCGATTACCCCTTGAGCGATGGAGCGCGAGCGGTAATCGCGCCCCCTCCACCAGCCTGGGACGTTGGACAGGACGATGTGGGCACATGGACTAAGGAATTCATCCAATCATTTCAAGACATTAAACGCCAATTTCCGGACAGGGCACGGAAAGCAACTATGACCCAATACCCGTCGGAACTGTTAGAAACAAATGCCTGGGAGACAGGTCCCAGCGACAACCCTCCCGCGGAACCTCAGGTTACGGAGCCATATATTGGCTTCCTTCGCAAGTGGGTGGAAGGGCAAATCTCATAAGAAGAAGTGAGTCCTCAAAAAAGGGGAATACGGGACAATGACACAAAGCCTACGAACCTAGGATTGTACTGTGTATATTTATTATAATATGATGTATCTAACCATTCATGTCATTACAGTACCTTGTGCCTATCAATGTATGCATGTTATAGCAAACAGAGACTTGGACCGAAAACACTCACATGAATCTTTCAAACCCAGGTAATAAAGTCTTTTCCCCCCCTAAAAATATAGGAGGAGGACTCATTTCGAAATTCCCGAAAATTCAGTTGGAAATTCATTTCTAGATGAAATATTGACCATTTATCATGACCAGACCGAGCCCCAGTAAATAAATTAAGTGCCCAGTTTCAGAAAAAAAACAAGATAACAAAATTACCGAGCAGCGAATGCATTCTGCTGCTACTCCTGCAACCGGCCGAACTAAAGCCGAACTAAATTTTTTCAGAGGTCTTAAGTTACAAGACCTCGTTGCAGGCTATCTTAGCAAACAGGTCTCAGAGAAATTTTACTTCGCAACACGTAATACTAAGTCCGAAAATTCCTATTTAAAAATATAAGAGATGTAACAGGGCCGTTCCGGCCCTGTCACGAGGATTTCATGACTTTCGCACCCATAATTGTACTGGAACGCGTTGGCTCCTGACTCGTTTGTATAAAATGTTGTATCATTGAACAATTTGTATAAAATGTTATGTCATTGAACAATTGGTATAAAATGTTGTATCATTGAACAATTTGTGTAAAATGTTGTGTCGTTGAACAATTTGTATAAAATGTTGTGTCATTGAACAGTTTGTATGAAATGTTGTATCATTGAACAGTTTGTATAAAATGTTGTGTCATTGAACAGTTTGTATAAAATGTTGTGTCGTTGAACAGTTTGTATAAAATGCCGTATCTTTGAACAGTTTGTATGAAATGCCGTATCGTTGAACAGTTTGTATAAAATGTCGTACCCTCAATGAACCGTTTCGCATAATATGATATATCCCATTGTTGTAACTGACGAATTTTACCGGGACGAGTGTTGCGATCTGACTGAAATATAGGGTAATAAACCGCCAAAACCGATCTGTAGGACTGAAGATGGAGCCCCACACCAAAGGAGTCTGGAAGTTAGTCGAAAACCCAACCAGCGGACACTATATGTAAAGGTTTGACAGTTACGACCGTCCGGGAATAGGAGGCCCCTGCACGCTCAAAAAAACAAGTTTGTTAAGACTGAAATCAAAAATATTAAGTTTACTTAGTTTTAGCGATAAACTAAGTAATGGTCGCGGAAAACAACAAGTCGCTACAAGCGGAAATCGTACGTTTGGTAGCCTTCGCGACTGTAAGGGACGACGGATGTCGGGTTAATTCGAAGGCCCGCCACCGTCTACTGTACCATGATCCGGAAAATAACCGGAGCAGGGTGGTAGAACACTTTGGGAATTGTGGTTGGACATCCATAGAGGCCCCGGACAACGCCAAAGCTCAGTTTGTAACGTACAGAGACAATCGCTACTTACGCTATGTGGGATTGTCAACGTGGAACCCGGACTGTTACCTTCCATATATTTAGGACATACCATATATAAAATATGTAAATGTATCTATTTGTGTGTGTGCCCTGTGGACAACTCTTTCAACTAAAATCGCCTCGTTTCCGTAGCCCCGTCTTCGAACCGGAGCATGCGACCCCTCGTTTTGTTCATAGTGACTAGCTGAGGGCAACGCCGTGTGCCGGACCTCCGTCCGAGTCCCCGCTGACTCGCGGTAGTCACTCAAAGATGCCTAGAAAGCTGTTGCCAACCGCTGATGGGCACCGATAAATCGAGATTTTTCTCTCAACTCCAAAATGGGCGAACCGCCCCTCATTAGATTCGTCTTGACGAGACATCTCCAAAAATACTCGGCGGGTCTCGGTCCGCCGCCCCGGTAAACCCGGACAACCAGCAAAAGCGCCCCTACCGTAGCCACTACTCTCTCTAATCGCTGCAATTTTAGTACCGTTCTTACCCCTGCCGCCCCGGTGGCGGTATCACCCCTCATTCAAATCGCCGTTGGACGGTGAGACCAACGATACCCGGCGGGCGTAGCTCCGCCCAGCCGTTAACGCGGGAGAGCCTGCTAAAGCTCCCCATACTAATACATATAGGAACCCATAGGTGGGTCCAGACCCGTTTTTACGTCCTCCCCTCGGGTTTGCGATCGATCGGTACCATTTTTCGTCCTGGGACCGAATCTCGCCCCAGCCCCTCGAAATCCCCCGGAATTCCCCTTGTCCCGCTTCCCTTCCGACGCCCTCTTCGTGTCCTCGCTGTCCTTTCGCTTTTTGTTCTCGTTCTCTCTCTAACCGACATTTCTGGTCGGTTTTCTCTTCGTTGTTGTTGTTGTTGTTGGTGTGTTGTGAGTTTGTGTTTATCCTGAGCGACCTTTCTGTCGCTCAGGACGCCGTTATGTCTATCTACTGTGTGTAGTGCATGTGTTTGCGTGTGTGTGTATGATGTATGAATACAACTACGTATATAAGGACATGGAGAAAAACGGACGGACGAGGACATCGTATACTAAAACTGACTAAAATTTAGAGTTTTACGGACGGACTGGACGCCGACGATTAGGACGGACGGGGGGGTGAGTTTAAGGCCTTCCCATGGGGTTTTGGGGCCTCAGAGCAGGTCTCCCGCCCCAATGAAAGTCCCCTGAAAGATGTTCTATCTTCGACCACGAAATGGGTTGATCCCCGTCGTTAGTTCCCCCCTGGAGCATGTAGAAACCAGTCAAGTCGGTTAGGAACCACGAGTAAAAATGTTTTTCTCGATGTCTTGCTGTGTCCTCGCGCATAGGGTCACTTTCCACAACGCGTTTGAATCCAAATTGACGAGCGGCATATCGCGACCACAAAAGAAATGTCGTTGTTTGCCGACCCAATTAAGGCAAGAAAGCTTAAGCAATCCAAAAGATCGGACAGATTGCAACTTTTGAGGACATTACGGGAACTGTGTGGCGATCTATCCATCTTGGGATCGGATGTTGTCTTAAGAACGTGGGCGTTGACTTGGATTTCAAAGGACATTCTGTCCTAATTGCAGGAAATTTGAGCTTAAAAGCTCAGGTTTCATTGGAAGATTGGGACTAAAATCACAGATGGTCAACTTCCGAGTACTCGGAAGATTCAAACTTGATGTCGGCAAATTTAATTGAAGCCGACTCTCTTTAAGGACATCGACGGTTTACGGTAGCCGTCAAGATTCGATTTTTCGGAAGTGTCCCCAGTTGGACACTGGACAGAAAACCCAAAAAAATGGGCGTCAAGAAATCGCCAACGATTGGACGGCGACAAAATCGCCATCCTTAACTACAGGCGAAAATTTCGAGGTTACGACCAAATCGAATCTTGGAATCAGTTTGACTTCGGCAGCGCGGAGTTCGGTCGACTTTACTGACCGGTTCCGACGCAGGACTTTTATGTGTTAATTGTTCATTGTTTTCAACTGTTCGGTGGCTTTCTTTTTTTTCGCTTTTCGCTTCGTTATTGAATCGGTGGTGGAAGATTTTCCGCGTGGGTATCCGCCCCGCGAAGGGGGTTCTAGCAATTGCTGCCCCAAGGATCAAAGACTGTAAGTATGAGAAAGGATCTGCGTATGCAGGGGTTTAGTTTCCCTGCTGTGTGGACAGTAACAGGCCGTTCGTCTATGTACCCCGTGAATGTAGCGTGTCCCCCTCGTATGAACAGACTCATTAACTTTTGAGCTCAACCCGCGGTTTCCTGCCGAAATGCTACACACAGACCCAACCAGAAGGAATATCTAGGATCGAATTCCGAGGTGGAAGCGCGAAGCGACTTAGGGGACGTAGGTACCGAGCACAAGGAAAACTAGCCCGCCAAGTCGAAGTCAGTCTGATTCCCCGCGGTCTTAGGTACGGCACAACAAAAGGGACGCTTCTCGTCCAGGTTTTAAATGATTTGCTTCTTTTGAGTTAGGCTTGACGACTTTTCCTGAGCCGACCACGGTGAAATTTCTTGAATGTGCATGCCACAGAAAATAGGGAATTGTTCAATGGCTTTGCGATTGTGGTTTCCAAATTTGCAGTTTAGTTGATCGTTCAATGCTCATGCCGTGTTTGGGCTTGGACAGAAACGCAGATTAGGGACGGAGGACTAGCCTCCGTCGGGACTTAGGAAGTCCTTAAAATTTCTTCTACTTTAGTGAGTTAAGAAAATTTGGGAACCTAAAAGATTGAACAAATTCTAGGTACTGTCACTTGAGCTTAAGGTGTTTGCTGTTTTCACGGAACGTCGTCTCGGAATCGTCTTGGCTTAGTTGTTTGAATCTGATTTTCGAGCACGTAGGCGACATACTCGGTAGGCATCTCATTTGTACACCCATCTCGTTAGGACGACTGACCGGAGTACCTTTAGGTGTCCTCTTGCCCCCGTGTGATCAAAATGAACTGGAGGAACATGCCCCCAGCTGAACAAAATTTAGCGGACCTCGACCTGGGACGATGACGCTTCGTTCTGTGGTGATACACAAGTTTTGGACCCCAAACAACTACTAGGTGAAAACAACTAAGTTTACCGGTGTTCGCCATTGCACTACGTAGTGGTCTTCTCTCGAGACCATTGTATAAAGGAGATAGAATTAAATCTTGCCCCTGCGCCAGCACTACACAGCACCATGGCAGGAGAAACACGCCGTGTCCCTGCCTTCAAACAAAATTTTAGGACTTCCTGAAAATAAAGAAAACTTACCTCCTCGCCCAGGCAATTTCTGTCCCAAACCGGGCGAGTGCAAAACCCCTTTTTCTTCTTGGAGCGGGTTGATCGCTGAGTTTGGCTTTTCTTTGATTTTAGCTCGGTTTGCGCGTTAGGCTATGTACTATGTATGCCCAGTTCCACTTTTTCTACAGTTTCAGTGTCAGCCAGTTATATTTTCCCGTTTCATGAGTTGATCCTGCACGGAGATTTTAAGTCCGCTGCAGAATCTTTAGTCTTAACCATTCAGCCATAGGAACACATCAACATCGACTATTAAGTCGATGATAACTCAACTGTACTATAATGCAGTTGAGACACTGCAACAGTGCAGTGTAATAGGAAAGATAGACGTTAGAGAGAGGCAACGAAACAACAACTAAAAGGAAAACAAAAGACGCGGACGCGTCCCGCGCCGACCGCCTATGGCCCGATTAGTACAAACGACCTCAATAGGTAGGAAATGAGGCTAATTTAGCCTTCGGCTAGGTGCGTTCCGCCCAAAAGACTCGCCTCCCCTTCCCAAAACCCAACCTTCGAATTCAAATAGAAATCAATCAACTGGATGACCGTCTCGTAAGCTGCTCACAAGGACGCATCATGCCACGCAGCACCACGACCGCATTCCGTCGGCCTAAATTAAAGGAACTGTTCCATTTTTTCCTTTCTTTTGCTTCTGGAGCTCATCGTTCGGTCAGTCGTACTATTAGGTTGGTAAGGACGCCAACCGCAATAGAGCGAATTTATGCATAGGCACAAATGTGAGTATATCTTGAGGATAAATTTCCAGCCCCCCTTGTCACCCGATAGAGTCGGCGTCGCCCTACGTAGCGCTCCAACGATGCTGTCGAGATCGCATAGTCATTTCTGACCACAGTTTTTTCCTCCGCCTGCCTGAGTATTCGGCGCCCAGAGCGACCTGCATTGAGGACCAATTTCCGAAGCACACTAGGGCTCCTGCTTATCTCGCCGCATAGCTGATTAGTTCGCTAGCATCGAGCTAAAGCAGGGATAGCCGCCCCTAGTCCGCACATGCGCGGGTATCTGCATGCTCCGTCCATATTGTCCTTTTAATGTCTTGCGCCCCATCATCTATCGAACTGAAGCGACCACGGCGAGCTGCTGCTAGGCTTCCCCGATACGTTCACAAACACTCGTCCCCTGATAAGGCTTGATTACTACAATAATCTTTGTATTTTAAGCATCGTGTTCAGACTTATTTCATTCCGAGACGCTAGGGACTTTTTACTTGCTCTATGGTTTGTCAGTCAGGACGAGCAGGCATGGCTTGTGGGCGAGAATGTCACAAGCACTGGCGAGCAGGGCCTTCTGTCAGATCTATTTACGCTCTAATGAAATAACACATAACGCAAGTAAAACTTAATAAGTTTATGACCGAGATTCAAAAAATTGTTAGGAATTCTCTTGATTCTAATGAGTTAAAACTTTCGCTGGTCAAGGCGCCAGTACGCTAGCATAGAATTTATTGAGGAAGCAGGCAACGCCATTGATAGTCCGACATTAAACACTCAGGGCTCGTGGGAACCCTGTGGGGGCCACATAGGTCAGTGCTCTAACACGGAGCATACCGCGATCTTAACTAGGTAAATCAACTTGAGCTTCAAATTTCTAGGGACGTTTTCATATTTTATTCCAACATTTATCACAATAAAATTGAACCAAACAACTTCCGATGAGTCTAAGATAGGGAATAGTGGCTAGGCTTCATGACCTGCGAGCAGGTATCGGTGCTAGCCTCCCTGGGGGACCTCAGAAATCATACCCGATACTAGACGCGTGCGCAACCCTTCGGGCGGGGTTCGAACACACCCAGTGAAGCGCGCCTGCGGCCTGCTAAGCTGAGTAGCTTCTAGGGTATGACCAAGAATATAATTAAAATTTTAGTGTTCACGGTCCACCCTTGAGGTTACGATAGCCGGGGTCGTATGGGCATGGTGTTAGGAAGTTGCGCCATGCAGCTGCGTCACCGGTTATTACATTTATCTAGAGGTGTATGTGCTATGAAATTCCATCGAAATGGTAGCAACTAATCTCACGTTATAAATAACAGCTACTCAACCATCAACTTGCTGGCACAAAATATGCGGTTAAAACAACATTATTATTTCATGTAGAGTTTATTCGGTTTATATCATCACTACATGTACCCCAGTTCACTGCCACGTGCTTCCAGAAAAAATTTAACGCCTTATGTTTGCACCTTACTAGGCATGCAGACAACGGGTATATATCTCGAAAGCGAGGGAGCAACCGGGAGAGCGTGGTTTCATTTTTAAGTTATCATTTCATTTAATCACCTGTAACAGGCTGAGTTTGATGCATATGCTAATCTGAAACCTCTTAAACTCTGAACCTATTGAAAATCCTATATCCGCGTTGACCGTAAATTCATCGAATACAACTGACAACGCACAACTGTTCGGACTGGTCTCTAGATAACCAAACTATAGTGTTCAGCCCATCGGAAAACCGATATAGATAATTCTTGATGACCTGTACGCAATACGCAACGAAACAACTGAAGACATACTACACCCTAGCAATCGGTTTCATTGACTATAAATTATTTGAAATTCACGATAGAGCATGAAATATGCAAATTAAACTCTAGATCACCAATTCCATTCAGCATACCGAAAAACTTCTGTATCGGATATTTTTTGACGCCATATGCCAAACAACTAAAAATCAACTATATTCAGGAAATCGGCTTCATTGACTCTAAATCCAATGAAAACGTCTGAAAAGACATGATACTCATTCTGGACATGAGATAATCAAACCATCGTATTCATCCTCTCGGAAGAACTATATAGAAGATTCTTGATGACCTGTACGGAATACGTAACCAAACTGCTGAAGACACTATATTCTGGAAGTTCGGATGATTGACCCTAAACCCATTAAAACCCCATGAAAAGCACGAAATATACAGTTTTAGGTAACGAAATCGTTTTATTCAGCTTTAAGAAATACCTATATACACCATTTTTCCCTTCATGTAATACATAATTAGACAAACATTTAGGAAATCGGTTTCGTCGACCGTAAAACATTAGAAACCCCATAAAAAGGTATAATATAGTCAAGATGGACTTAAGGTAACCTAACAGGTTCTAATCGTAAAAGTAAAAACAAGCAATAACGCATCGATATTTGAAAAATCATGTTTATGTTAAAGGGTCGACGAATCATATTCGGGCCCACACCGGCCTAGAATGTGGTTCCTCAGAAACTCTTGGCCATCAAAGTTGAAGATGTCGATGAGCTGATTGTTCGATGTAATCTTCGACTGTGATTTTTCGATGCGACGCTTGTGTCGCGAGATATGGGCTGCGACACACTGGTACCCGCATGTTCAAATTAGCAAATTACCCTTAAAACCTGTTTTTGCCATCTTTACCAAGATGGGTTCGAAGCTATTCGAGTTCAACTAAAGAGTACACCGACATCGCTTTCCGGTTTTCTGGTCACTCCGTTTCAAATAACTTTACTCGTATGTGCAATTCCACGATCGCATTCAATGGTAAAGGATTTAGGAAATTTCGCAAATCGGGTCTCACGCATTGTAGAAAAAACTGCGTTCAATAGTACTGTACTTAGCAGCTAGGCAATAGGATAATTTACATTATGATAAATTTATTCAGCAATTAAAATTGAAAACTACATTTTGAAAAATTTCTGTTGTTCGATAACTATTATCTGCTACTAACTACCTCTCATCGATGGCCATTTTTAAGACATACGCTGCTATGACATAATACCCACCTTACATTTGCTGTAAAGCTCAAAAAGGAATCCTGGCTTTAATGCTGTATAAATGTCCGCATAAACATAGGGTAGACACCCAACGGGTATAGTTATTATAGTTTATATAAGTATTATATGTATATAAACAAGATATAATATAAGTAAACGATAACAAAATAATGCCAGGAATTAGGGGAATAACAGCAGCGGGCGCAATGAACTAACATTGTTTAGGGACGGTTTTTTGTGGCGGATCAGTATGTTTTCGTAGTTGAGTAATAAAGATGGGGCATGGGGTTCTTCGCTACTAATTTATGCAATAACTGAAAAATCGTTTGCCGATATTGCATTGTTACAGGAGTTTCGGTGTTGAAATATTGCAGAATTTTGCAGCTGAGCATTATTAAGCGTTTTGCCTGTTCTGGCCGAAATACCAGTGTGTTCTGAAATCCTAGTCGTAAGGTGTCGGCATGATCAGCCGATGTAGTCTGCTTCACAAGCAGAACAGACAAATTTGTATACGACATAAGACTTGAGTAACTCTGGTATTTGGTCCTTGAACGTGAAAAAGTGCCTAATCTTTTTTCCGGTTACGAAGACTATGCGAACGTAAGCATTCGGGTGTGCTGCTTTGAAAATTTTGGAAATCTATTTCCTGAGTTTATTAGAACAATTACCAAAAAAACCGTATTTTGACTGTAAAGTATTTCGATTCACACTCACTTTGTGACGTACTGTTGTCAGTCGGCCGAGTTTGGGAGCGACTTGCGTCGCTCCGACGCGTGTACTGACGAATTCATGTAGTTTTTAATTTCTTCTATCCATAATTTCGGTGGAATATTATTGTTAATGAATGTTTGGCGTTTAACAATAATTTTCCACCGAATCTAGTGGATAGATCGATTAAAAGCTACATCAACAGTTGGTACACGCGTCCGAGCGACGCAAGACGCTCCCAAACTCGGCCGACTGACAACAGTACGTCACAAAGTGAGTGTGAATCCAAATACTTTACAATCAAAATACCGTTTTTGGTAATTGTTCTAATAAACTCAGGAAACGGATTTCCAACCTTTTCAAAGCAGCACACCCGAATGCTAACGTTCGCATAGTCTTCGTAACCGGAAAAAAGATTAGGAACTTTTTCACGTTCAAGGACCAAATACCAGAGTTACTCAAGTCTTATGTCATATACAAATTTGTCTGTTCTGCTTGTGAAGCAGACTACATCGGCTGTTCACGCCGACACCTTACGACTAGGATTTCAGAACACACTGGTATTTCGGCCAGAACAGGCAAAACGCTTAATGCTCAGCTGCAAAATTCTGCAATATTTCAACACCGTAACTCCTGTAACAATGCAATATCGGCAAACGATTTTTCAGTTATTGCACAAATTAGTAGCGAAGAACCCCATGCCCCATCTTTATTACTCAACTACGAAAACATACTGATCCGCCACAAAAAACCGTCCCTAAACAATGTTAGTTCATTGCGCCCGCTGCTGTTATTCTCCTAATTCCTGGCAATATTTGTTATCGTTTACTTATATTATATCTTGTTTATACTGTGCCGTTCTTTATTTGACTTATGTTGACAAGCTGAAATTCGGTTTTAGCTTGTCAAGCTCTGACGATGGTTCGCAGTCCTCGAACCGAAATATAAGCATTCCCTCAACTATTATCATTTCCGGCAGCAGCGATAATCCGTCTTCGGTTATCCAACCGGACGATCTACAACCCGCAGCAATTTCTAAATTGCACTACACAGGCGCACCCATTGTTTCAACTCCGTTTCGCTACCCAGCACCGGTCATCATCTTTGGCGATTCCGTCGAAGGAATTACACAGCCGCGCATAAAAAAGCCCAGATTCGATTTTTTTCGAGCACCGCTCAGAATCCGAATGAAAGCTGCTCCGAAGCTGAAAACCGAGCTGATTTGAGCATCGAAATGTAATACTTCATCTTATACTGTAATGTAGTACCTATCGTGCCCGCTAAAGCCCTGCATATAATGTACATTACACGTTAAGCTCAGTCAGTTGTTGTTTTTCCCAGCAAGTGTTTGTTCGTTTTATGTGTTCGAAATCGCGGGTCTTTTTTTATTTGCAGTGTTCGATTTAAAATATACAACGTTGCTTGTTTATATCGCAGCAAAACACATGGAAGGCCGCTACCTTAAGTAAGCATTCCTCCTGGTATAAGTTACCGCGGACTGCGCACTAAGTCAAATATGCTGAATTTTCGGGTTTCATACTTATTATTTTTTCGATTTAACATTTAGTAAATTTCCGTTGAATTTCGTTGTTTGCACCATGCAATTTTCGCACAACTTAGCGATCTCGGCTCTAAATCAATTGATAAAGGTGCAATTTCCTGAAGGCTTAATTTCTGGTATTAGGCGCAAATACGGTTCGCACGTTCTTCATTTATTCAGGGCGTCCAAGAAAGCATGTATCAATGCTACGAGGTGCAGAGCGCATATTGATTTTATTAAAAACTGCCTGAGTAACAACATTACTCGGTCAATCGTAAGAATCAGAAACAAAGCTATTGTTAGAAACATCCGCAATTGGCCAGCTTTTGTACATAAGATTCTGTCTAATGAAATTAAAAGGCACGAAAAATCTTGCTCTCTGCACCTCGGACATTTTCGTGTAATTAATGATTCGCTCAAAGCATCAACGCAGTACATCGATGGTTTTATTTTGTCATCATATATCCTCTGGATCGCGGTCAAAATTGACACAGATCACCCTCAGAAACATCAAAAAAAGCTATCACGTCTCAGCAATAGGTTAGCTTCCAATTCCAATAACACTAACAACATCAAATGCGTTTTTAAATTTTCTAAAGTTGAACTAAGCGAATTTCAGAACCTAACACTGGCTAAAGGTCTGGATTTTGTACCTTCTGGCACCAAAATTAACAAGTTGCAAATGTATGCACAAATTGAAACGTTTCTACAATATTTCTGTAAAAAAATCAGAAATCACTGACATCGACTTTGGTTTAAAATGCAATTTACGAAGTGCCATAGAAACGGCTATTAATGCATGCAACAACTCTGCGTCTCCATCAAACTTTACATCTGAACAACTTAATTGCATTAAGGACCTGGCTACCAATAAGGATATAGTGATATCTGCACCTGATAAAGGTCGGGGAATTGTGGTGCTCGATAAACCTGATTATTTAAACAAAATGCTTACAATTTTGAACGATCCGCTTCATTTTAAAGTATCCAACAACCAAGATATATACGCCAATATCAACAAAGACGAAACTATGGTTTCCAAAATGCTAAACCGTTTCAAACGTTTAAAATATATCAGTAACTTCGAGCATTACAGGCTTCTACCTTCGGGTTCCAGAATTCCAATACTGTACGGATCACCCAAGGTCCACAAGCAAGATATTCCGCTACGACCAATTCTTTCATGTATTAACTCCGCCGTTCACAAACTTGCACAATTTCTCATCCCTGTTTTGGAGCCACTGACCCGAAACCAATATACAGTGAGCAACTCATTCAAGTTCGCCAACGAAATAGCTAAGCTCAATTACCAAAATTGCCACCTGGCCAGTTTTGACGTCAGTGCACTTTTTACCAATGTTCCGTTGACTGAAACATTACAATTTATTAAAGATGCAGTTGAAAACAACCAAATTAACAGTCCTTTCCCGAGCGATGAACTTGTTTCTGCTATAAAAATGTGCGTCAAAGACATCAGTTTCATTTTCAATGGCACCATCTACCAACAAATTGATGGTGTGGCCATGGGTTCCCCTCTCGGCCCAACCCTGGCCAACATTTTCATGAACGTTACGTATCTGAAACCAAATGGCTTAATGAGTGTCCAACTAACATCAAACCTCTATTTTAAAGGAGATATGTTGACGACACCTTTACAATATTCAATAATAACGAACAATCTGACCAATTTTTGACGTATTTGAACTCCAAACACAATAGCATCAAGTTCACCCTTGAGAAGGAACTGAACGGTTCAATACCATTTCTTGATATTAAGATCACAAAATCCGAATGCGGATTTACAACATCTACCTATAGAAAGTCAACATTCACGGGTCTGCTAACTAAATTTGATTCACACATTTTTATGAGATACAAGACCGGCCTTATAAATTGTCTGTTACACAGAGCGTTTCAGATCGGAAGTAGCTATAATATCATCCACAGTGAAATACGGTTTTTACGCCAAACATTCATTAACAATAATTTTCCACCGAATCTAGTGGATAGATCGATTAAAAGCTACATCAACAGTTGGTACACGCGTCCGAGCGACGCAAGTCGCTCCCAAACTCGGCCGACCGACAACAGTACGTCACAAAGTGAGTGTGAATCCAAATACTTTACAATCAAAATACCGTTTTTTGGTAACTGTTCTAATAAACTCAGAAAACGGATTTCCAACCTTTTCAAAGCAGCACACCCGAATACTAACGTTCGCATAGTCTTCGTAACCGGAAAAAAGATTAGGCACTTTTTCACGTTCAAGGACCAAATACCAGAGTTACTCAAGTCTTATGTCGTATACAAATTTGTCTGTTCTGCTTGTGAAGCAGACTACATCGGCTGTTCACGCCGACACATTACGACTAGGATTTCAGAACACACTGGTATTTCGGCCAGAACAGGCAAAACGCTTAATAATGCTCAGCTGCAAAATTCTGCAATATTTCAACACCGAAGCTCCTGTAACAACGTAATATCGACTAACGATTTTTCAATTATCGCACAAATTAGTAGCGAAGAACCCCATGCCCCATCTTTATTACTCAATTACGAAAACACACTGATCCGCCACAAAAAACCGTCCTTAAACAATGCTAATTCATTGCGCCCGCTGCTGTTATTCTCCTAATTCCTGGCAATATTTGTTATCGTTTAATTATATGTATATAGTTCTATAATATATCCATAAATCCACATATATATGCCCGAGATTGAGACATAATTTGAGCACTAGACTAGTCAATACCTTCTAGTAGATGCGTCAAGCATAGCACAAATAGAAAGGGCATAACTATATTACTCAAGCATCTAGAGCATGTACAGGGTAGTATAAACACTTATGCCAATAGTTGATGACAGTTGACTGTAGTGGAGAATGTGTCCGTCTTTAGATTTTTATATTCAATCCAATTCCTAATAGTTTTCACTTGATGAGACTAGTCAATACCTTCTAGTAGATGCGTCAAGCATAGCACAAATAGAAAGGGCATAACTATATTACTCAAGCATCTAGAGCATGTACAGGGTAGTATAAACACTTATGCCAATAGTTGATGACAGTTGACTGTAGTGGAGAATGTGTCCGTCTTTAGATTTTTATATTCAATCCAATTCCTAATAGTTTTCACTTGATGAGCCTCATCTTTCGGGGTAGTCCTACGACCAACATTTTGTTTACAAACACAATATAGAGCAATACTTAACAACATTTAACGGCAGCCGCAATGAAATTTTTAAATGCATTAACGCTTACCCACATTAATTATTGGGTATTTCGTAATATACTGACGGAACATTTGCCACGGCGTGGAATTGAGCCGAGATCGATTGGGTTCTAGCTTGTGCGTTAGCCACTAAAGTATTAAGCAGTTGCTGCTTGGTTCTTTAGGGAGCCTCACAAAGCAAGCGAATGACAAGGCACGTGCAAACGAACGCACATCGCATAAACCCCTATAGACAATATGTACTCGTTAAAGGTA
>JASANE010008177.1:0-14795 GCA_030248225.1 Trileptium ribeirensis | reverse complement strand
CTCATTTAACAGTGCGTGATTCTTCCATGTAATGCTTTATAGCCTGCTAATTAAAAAATGAAATACTGGTTTTACCATTGTTCAATGTCACTGAATCTGTACCACTTTAAAAAGGATAAAAACGTATCTCGATTTTTAAATCAATTCTACATCATCAACATCTTCGTCCTCTTTCGGTTGTTGTTGGCATGTCATTTCGGAATAACCGTGAGACCAAGTTTTGACCTATCTTAGCATGCCTGTCCACCGAAAATCCCCCGCGGCTGGCGAACCCCTGGCGGCAACTGACCGTAGTCTAGGGGAGAAACCATAATGTCCGAAGTCGTAAAGTTTCCTGTTCGAAATTATCTTTGTGATAGATGTCACTCGATCTACGTCAAAATTCAGCAACAGACATAATTAGCAGCGAGGGTATAACTTGAGGCAACCATCTCTTCAACGTACAGTCCTTCCAGGCGCGAAAATCACCAAACTTCAATTCCTGGAACCGCAACTTCCATCTGGAAAACCGTACCGACTGTGCACTTAAAATCGTCAAAATTTTCAATGTTTTTGAGCCGTTTCATCTCGATTTTGACTCCGTGGCGAATAGAATCCGCTGACATGAAAGTATGTTCCACTTCTACGTATTTCAGTGTAATTGCCTCAGCCAGCAGTAGGGCGACACTTGACAGCAGTGACCAGAGTAAGGAACAGGATCCAATTTTTGTTCTGAACCACGCAATAATTATCGACCCAAAAAGTAAAGATTTTCGTGGTACCGTAATGGAATAAAACTTCCAGAATATACTGGTAATATCGGTTGAGTTCCTAGCCCCTGTTCCATGTATCAGATCACTGCTACTGGGGTCGGGCCGGACACTGACTTTTTTGCTCATCTAGCAGAGCGAATGACTCATTAAACGCCATTACCCGTGGTGTAAAAAGACACGATTTCACACCAAACAAGCGGAATAACATCACTACCTTTTGCAGGTTGGTAGAAACGATCACATGGTCGGTCGCTAGCATCTTGTCGGCATCCGCTTGGTGAGCAGCTCTTGAGGATTGGAAGGCGATAGAATGAGCTGTCTGCTTTAAACAGCCTTCACAACCGTCTTCTCTACGATCACACAAACAGTTATATCGCTAGGAATAGGAATGTAACGCCGGTTGGGCGCATGATCCCGAATATAGTAAGAGATGGTCGGGTTGAATGACTCTATATGCACCAAAATAGGAGTTTCGTCCATTCAGCCTTCGACCACGTAGGTCAACTGGAGGTGGGTAATGGGGCTCGCCGATAACCCCCTAATCACCATCGTGTCACAGTTATACTTAAGTCCCAAAGTGTTTAAGAACAATACATTGCCGACTGTCTTCCTAGACACTGTAACGGTTGTGTGGAAATAAATTATCGCTCTTGTCTTCGAGATGCAGCCCCACCAATGGTGATTTGCGCATTCTTCTCCGTGGAGACGTTTTCCCTAAAGCAAATCATCCTTTGGTCGTCTGTCAGTATCCAAAACGATGTGTTAATGTTCGGCCTATATTCGGGTTGTCATTGCAGTTTCTTACGACAGTTTACATAATATTCCCGGATAAGTTCTTTATTTGCTGTTGGGTCTGCTTTAGCTTTGGAGTCATGTGCTCGTCGGCCGATTCCAATGCCATCCCTCAGAATTGATGTGCGCTCAACCATGTCTGCGATAACCAAGTCACATCCGCGTGGACAGGATAATGTATTGGTGAAGCAACCGGTGGTTGTTCTTGATTGAAAAAACCATACTTTTTTTGCACTTTCTTCGATTTTGCACACAGTTTGGCCTAGGCAGCCAAACACGCATAGTAAACTCGTTGATCAGGGTCATTCACGCTAAGATGTCCTTTTGGTCGGGGGGGGGGTAAAAGTGGATATTTTGGTCTTTAGCACAGAAACGGGCAGGGAACTGACAAAAATGTTATTTACGCCAAAAAGCCTCATTCCTTAGCTATTTTAAACAATAAAAATTTTTTGGCCTCACCCTCGCCATAAGGGGCTGGACATCCACATAGGTTCCAAATTGACAAAAACCGTAATGACTAACTTTACGACCTGTTTTTTCCGGGTAATGGTGTGGCTCGATGTTAAAAATTATGGCCTTAGTTCTTTTTTGTGCAGAATTAGTCAGGTCTACACTACTTTTTAGTTACACAAATTTCAAATCTACACCAATCCTGGAGAGTGGGAGCGGCCGACATGGAATGAACCCCACCCCCCCCCGACCAAATTCTTTTTTCATGCATTACTGGTAACTTATGCACGGTACATAAACGTTATTCATAGATCATACCTATCCCCTGGGTGCCTTTTGAAAAAATATTAACCCAAAGGCTTCTTGTTACTTACCCTAGCACCAGGGTTAAAAGATCGATTTTAGCACATTTGATTACCCCCCGACCATTGCTAGTTCGGGGTGAGGTGAGTGAGTACAACTCTATTAATTTATCAGTTACGGTTCATTCCCATGAGGAAGAGGATGGTGAAAAGATCTGAGCTCTATCCCACGGCCGAGCTGTTGTTCTCAGGCTTTTACTACCCCCCCCCCGACCGGCACCAAAATTTCGAACAATCGGCCATGTGACGGTGTTTCGATGAAAGTTCGCGAGTTTAATTCATGTTACATTGTGGCACTGCATTTCGGCCACGTATGACACAAATTTTTTTTAATTTTGAATTTTACCCCAGACCACGTTACCAGGCATGTACATTGGCGATTGGTATGCATGTACCATATTATTTTTTGGTTGAAATAATGAAGAGTGGATGATGTGAAAAAGATAGTTGAGTCTTGCTTCTAGAATTTTTGAGTGGTTTTGAACATAAATAAAAAATTAACCCCCCCGACCACATTATTTTTGGATGAAGCAATGTAAAGTGGATGATGTGAAAAAGATAGTTGAGTGTTGCTTCTAAAATTTTTGAGTAGTTTTGAACGTAAATAAAAAATTTACCCCCTCCCCCGACCAAATTTACCCCCCCCCGACCACCAGCTACTTCTGGCATTCTAACATATCTGGCAATGGTAATATTGTAAAAAAAATTTTTGCATAACACTTCCCCCAGGCTAAACTATCGATACAAAAAGCTACCGTTTATGGCTGCTTCGTTTCCATTTAGTAACAGTTATAAATCGGCACGCCCATATTTTAGAAGTGAAAGGTCGACCCAAAAATAGGCATTATAAGCTTTATTTTTGACATAGCCTCATTTTGACCTCGCCGATAGGCTATACGAGATATATAATCACAAAATGGAGGCTAGATTCAAACTGGAGCATGCAGGAGGCCATTTTACGCCTGATAGGCTGGCCATCAGGGGTGGTAGTCGGGAAGCTATGGCATCACAAGGGTTAAAAAATTTTACTATAACGACCTCAAATTCGGAATCATTGACGTTTTTTGGTCATAGGAGTAAAAATGAAGATAATCTTAGCCAAAACAGTTATTAGTCATTTTTTCTGGGACAAAAGGACATCGTCGCGTGAAATGACCCATCACATGTTTTTGCGATGTTTGTGACGCTTCTGCACAGTCTTTGCAAACGTTAACATTTTTGACGTGTTCCGAGTCAAAACCATCACCATCCAGGTCGTTTCCATTATAATGCTTTTTTGCCGGCATAGCCCTGAAGGCAATAAATAAACATATTGGGTACATATAAGTAATGCCTAAAAACAGCCAAATGCGGCAACATAACTAACCTTAGCCATTCTCGAAATAACTGTTACACACTTTTCCACCATCAGATCAATAGGTAGCAAACTGTTTTTAAACATCTATCTATCGTAGGTTGCCAAAATGCCAGAAAGCGTTCCACAAGGTTTCTGTGAAATTACACATTCACTTTAATGCTTACGTTCACTTAAGCAACGGCGGTTGCAAAACCATACTATATAGATGGTGTCGATAACACCGTGAAGATACGCACTCTTGTGTTGTCAGCACCATATAATTTCAAAAAATTTAAACGCATGTAACTACAATCGGCGTCTTGAAGACCATTAAAATAATGTAAAATTTATTATAGCAGTATATAACGTGAATATTGCATTAACTTAACGGTACTAATGAAAGTTTCACCTGAATTTCTTCGAAGAGCTCAATCCTTGCAGGGGCCTTCCTTCCGTGTGGATTGTGCCTTTGCCGCTTGCATAGAGTCGAGTATGAGATACTGCTTGGTCCCTGACTTGGATCCTTGGCATATCATCATCGCTGTCGCTCCATGTTGTTTGTTTCTCGAAAACTGCATGGATAATCTCACCACACCACTTGGATTTAAGCCAACTAACTAGGACGCCACCATGAAACTGATCATTCTTATTAAAAGCTTCCAGGTATCAATTTCAACGAAATGTTTTGCCCCAAGTGAGGGATCTTTCATTTAACGAGTATGAACTGGTTTGAACACCCAGCATCTTTAATTCAGTTCGTATTTTTATCTGCTATACCCCTAATAATAAACGCTTTTTCTCGGCTCATATTAACTCAAAGACCTAAATGATAATAAGTCTGAAACAATAGATTAATCGTTAGTATAATTATAAGCAATGTGATCTATATGGTAAAGGGAGGGAATCACACTTTTTTCAGGAAAAGAATACGAGCAAATACCATAAGTTTGTTTTACCCAGTTGATTCACGTAGTTCGCAACAAAAAGCAACCGTATCTTCGAGACCTACGGTTTTCTGCCATTGTGCTGTCCGGTCCCTAAAGAGATAAAACCGTATCTTTGTGAGATACGTTTTGCCATTGCGCCAAATCTAGCGCAATGGCAAAAAGCCATATCTTGAGATACGATTTATAGCGGTTGTGCTTAACACCACAAACTATTAGATACGATTTTTCCCGAACTATCATAAGTAAGTAAACAAGTTGGATACGGCTCCCAAACCAAGATAATTCGATACAAAATTTCAAGTTCTACAAGGCTGTAATCGTAACCCAAATTCGACATTTTTTGACGTACGGCCTTTTATTATATAACCTAAAAATGGAGTCTTAAAAGCAACAGGGTTCCGGAGTGGCTTGTCAAATAAGGGTTGTAAATTCGTAGTTAGCCCTGTAATAGGCGGAGACCGCTTAAAAATCTGGGGATCGTAGGTCACCAATATGGGCCGCAGTAGGCCAAATAGGGGACGCTCCGACACCAACCGCCTCTGCTCCGGAAGCGCAACACCTTTTAAAAGTATTATGTTATACCTACCGAATCAGGAACCCGTATGCGCGGCAAAAACTGGCAACACGGACGCATATATTTGATCGGATTGTAATAGCTATAGTTGAGCCAATGTGGAATGTTGTAGTCGTTTCGAGTGATGCCGTTTTTGTTTTGAAACTAAAAAATAACAGTAATGTATAAACAAAACATACCTTTAATAACATCAAGTCCTATCGATTTTAGAAACATTTTTTAGTAACTTATCGATGTGAGTTCAATCGACTCCTTTTCAAATTTAATTACCGATTGTGTTATAAAACACTAAGTTATGTCTGACAATCTGTTATCGTATATAACTACAAAATATTTTCAATATTGTTTTATTTACCTGTTCTGAACGAAATTCAACAAACATTACATAAAGACCACATGTTTTTTCAAAATTTATGGTCTGTGAATTTTGTGGAATTTTAAATTTCCATTTGCATTTTTGCGAAATACTGTTTTTAGCAGAATCACTACCAAGCAAGTAATTTTACTCTCTCTCTGCTACCAGCTTCATAAAAACATAACAGCCACAAATAGTACAACGAGTTTCCCAGCCCAGGAAAAATACAGCCGATTTATGCTACTATAGACAGATATCAATATTTCGTCGCTTAATGTTTACTTTCGTTGTTTAATTAAATTTTTTGTAGAACTCCTTAGTTTTTTCGTTTTCACAAGTTAAAATGAGCTTAAGCAGGACATGCATTTTTATGAAACTTTGTGCAAATGTGCCCTTATTTGCACAACAAACCCCGCAAAGCTAGTTTTGCCAAAGTGGCGAGGGTGGGTGCCTGACATATTTGGTGCGCCGTTGCATAAATGCATAAAGAGGGTACCCCGGATTAGTGCCTACTGACAAATTTTTTTGCCCCCCCTCCCCGTAAAAACACCTCTTGATGTCATCAATTAAATCATCAAATTATTCCCACAAAAATCCCTTTCTAAAGTTAAAAATTTGATTAATTTAGGTGAAATTTGTTGAAACGCGCTTTTAACGTCAATAGAGACGTTTTTAAGCCATTGCCGTGGCCATTTTTATTAACGAGTTTAGCGTTTTTAGTTTTAAACATTAAAAAATGGATGCCCTCAGTTAGTGCGCCATGGCAAAATGTATGCTTCCCAGGCCACACACCCTTAGTTGATATAAAAAATGACAAAATTTTTTCACAGAAATCTCATTTAAAGGTAAATATGTGATTAATGTTGGAAGAGCGTTTTTAACCTCAATAGACGTTTTTCAACTTTGCTGAGGCTTTATTTACAATGTGAGCGTTTTGCCCTAAAACATAAAATTTTAACCCAGCAGCATGCTCAGACCTTCTTGCAAAATTCGGCGCACCACCCCCCCCCCCGCCCGCAGATCGGGACCTCTTCCGGGTTCCTGGCAGTGGCAAGAGTTAAGTTGCGTAACGGATAAAAATTGACCCGAACTTACTGAATTTCTTTCGTTTTAGTAACTGACCGTCCGTGCTTTCTCTCGTCACGTATTAATGTTTAATTATGTTAACAGATTGAATGATGCGTGAAAGACTTTGCATTTAATATCACTTGGTCAATTGAAAGTCAGAGTAAAATTGCTCGCTAACAAAGCACTCGCGATTGACATCTAACCAATTGAGGTAAAAATACCCAAATTTTTGAGAACGAAAATTTGTCGATTTGATTGCAACGTCACTTTTGCATTAAATTTGTTCGCGAACACTGTGTAATCCAAATTTAAATGGTAATGCATTAGGGAACAAAATTTCTGCAAACTGAAATCGCCGAAATTCTGTTCGAACACAAGGTCTAATTTCTGGCACTTGAGTTTGATTAATTTTCGGTTAGCGAAAAACCGAATGAAATTAAGCCTGTTTTCCGCAACAAGGGTGTGCGATTGGATATCTGTAATGACAGAATTGGATGGTTGGCGGGGTCACCCTAAGTTTACTCACGCATTATTTTCCCAGTTTAAAGGGTAACTTGCATGCGAGGGTAAAACGGAGCGAGCGTGGTTTGGTTTTAAAGCTATTTTGTGTAATCACCTGTAACACGCTGTGTTTGATGCATATATCACCCTGAAGCCTCTCGAACCCTAAACTCATTGAAAACATAAACCTCGTCGATCCTAAACCCACCCAAAACAACTGACAACACATCAAATACTTATTTTGGTGTCTAGATAACTAAACCATCGTACGCAACGTACCAAAAACCTATATTATATACCATTCATGGTCCCTTGTACGCTATATATACATAACCAAAGTACTGAAGACATCGATTCGGAAAGTCAACTTCATTGACCCTAAACCCACTAAAAACTTTCAAAACGTATGAAATATTCGTGCTGATCGATATACAATCACACCGTTCCACAGCATACTGGAAAACCTCTTTCTGATGCAATGTACCAAACTACTGAAGATCGACTATATTCCGAAAATCGGGTTCATTCACCCTAAGCTCAATGAAAATGTCTGAGAACACATAAGGTTCCGTGTTGAGCTCTAGATAACCAACTCATTGTTTTGGGCCTACAGAAAAAACCTATAATAGACAATTCATGATGCCTTGTAAGCAATACGTCACCAAACAACTGACAAAACACTACATTCTGAAAATCAGGTTCATTGACTCTAAACCCATTGAAAACCTATGAAATATGCACCGTGGACACTAGATAACCAGATCATTGTATTCAGCCATAAGTAATACGTATATAATATATATTATAGACCATTCTTCATGCCCTGCACGCAATACATAACCAAACAACTGAAAATGGAATACATTTCAAAAATCGTGTTGGTCGACTCTTGAAATCCTATGAAAACGTATAATATAGTCAAGTTGGATATATTCTGGAAATCAGGTTCATTGACCCTAAACTCACTGAAAAGTCATGAAATATGCAGGGTGGACACTAGATACCCAAATTATTGTATTCAGCACACCGAAAAACCTCTGTATGGACAATTTCTGATGCCATGTACCAAACCATTGAAGAATGACTATTTTGTGGAAATCGGGTTAAGTGACCCTAAGCCCAATGAAAACACCCGAAAAGGCATAATATACCCGTGATGGACTCTGGATATCCAAACCATCGCAGTCAGCCTTTGTGGAAAACCTATACAGATGATTCTTGGCGACCTGTACGCAATACTTAACCAACAAACTGAAGACAGACTATACTCAGAAAATCGGATTCATTGACCGCAAACCCATTAAAAGCCATGAAACACGCACCGCGGACATTAGATAACCAAATCATTGTATTCAGCGTTAAGAAATACCTATATATAGAGGATTCTTGATGTCCTGCACGCAATACAAAACCACACAAATGAAAATAGACTACATCACGAGAATCCGTTAAACAATCGAAACACCATGAAAAGATATAATATAGTCAAGTTAGACTCTATAGAGCAAACCTTTGTATTCATGGTGCTTGATAACCTAATAGACACTCACTGCAATGTAAAAACAAGCAATAACATGCCGAAAATTGCGAAATCGCCATTTCTGGCAAAGGGTCGACGAACCATATTCGGGCTCACAGCGGAATATCTCACAAAAAAGATGTGGTCAGCAAAGTTATAGGTCTCGATGAGATGGTGGTCCCAATTTTCGGCTGCTAAACACTGGTTAACGTATGTCCACATTTAGCAAAGAACCCTTAAAAACCTGTTTTTGCCATTTTGACGCAGAAGATGGGGTCGGACCGGTTCGCGTTCACCTAAAGGGCAAATTGTCTTCACTTTTCCTGTCGAACAAAGAGTTTGTCAAAATCCGTCCATCGGAATATGAGAGATGAATCATAGACATACAGACAAACAGCTCAATGACAGACAAAAAAGAAATTTTCATGATTTTCTACCTAGCGCGCACTGTGGAAACTTCGCTCGCTCTGTTTCAATAATTACATAAGCGTAACGTGAATGATGGCAAGTGGAGGAGGGAACGGAGTAAAAGCGGAACAAACCAGCATTGATAAAATAAATGTCTAGACTAGTATCGAGAAACTTGTCATCACTGAACAACTAACATTTATAAGAGTCACTGAACTATACCGTAAATTAATGAAGACAAACCGGCCGTGCAGTGAAAATTTACCATGAATAGAGGTACCGCATGCAATGGTTGTTCGCCAAGACAAACCAAATCGACACTAACGCCTAAAACAGATACTTGACATAACGATTCAACATGCTAAATATACCTAACATAACACACAGCTGCACAAACGAATATCTATTGACACAGAACCCCACTGTTGTTTAATGAATGTTACCAAAGCCCCGACGTATATACTTAGTTGTTTTTATTCTATCTATATAACGGATTGCTATCATCTTCTCCAGCAGCTTTGCTCGAAAACTTCCAGTGATTTCATACTCTCTTAACAATCGCCAAGTGACGGAAATGTAGAGCAAAATAAAGCGGATATCGAGGCTAGCGGCAAGAGAAATTGTATACTACCTTTTAGTTATCAAATATAACAGCTGTCATTACTCCACTCTACCCTATTATGAAAATATAGAAAACATGCCACAGCCTAGTTCGAAATTTTGTTTAGAAACTCAATTCACTCGATTTAAATGCACTTTATGTAGGTATGTTGTACAAAAGTATTCAACTGAAACACAGAACGAAGATGATATGATTAATAATACGTTGATTTGTGAATACTAATAATTGAAAACTATTGATTCGCAATGCGATGCTACTCATTGAAAATGTTTTGTCCTATTCTGACAAACTGAGGTACAGCAAAAGTATGTGACACAACTTTTTGTGCTCCCAAATATAATCCTTTCAGAAACCTCATAAACGTGCGATGTATGTCCCGATAGTACTAGTACTCAATTGTTTGTCAAAACACAACTAACGTTTTGGCGTCTATGAAAATATTCTTTGGGCCCACAAAAACGTGTTTCACGAAAAGAGGCCATGCACTACATATACACATACTAAAGATTGCACTGTCCGCTATAAAGTATACAGTGAAAAATAACAGTTTTTCTCTATGAACTGGCTATAAAGCATTATGGAATTTCAGGGGTCTAGTGAATAATTCAACTCCGCTAGTTTATGTTCAGTGGTAAATTTCAGTTCAGCAATTGTGGCTAATTACCGTGTTAATTTCATAGACTTTTACCGAAGCATTACCTTGATAATAGTATATAACAGCTTAGTACATGGTGCTAAGTAATATCACCCTGCAATATTTCACGTCATAATATAGTACTCGGTGTATATGAAGCTCGCTCGGTCAAGATAATGTGCATGACGTACACTTTTAGATAAGTATATGCTCGACCAGACCGTTAGGTTTCGTAGATCTGCTTTTATCGACTATAAGATCAAACCCCATTCGCCTAAATTTTCACCAAAGGTCACGAACCGGAGCCGCATGGTTCGGAATCTGAGGTAACATTTTGTTTGGGAATACGAAATGGGTCTTCGAATTTAAAAATTAAAAAAATTTGTGTATTTAATTAAAAACCGAAACACTGTTAATAAATCCCTTGATAAACACAGCAAAAATATTTCTCCATTGAGGTTAAAAGCAACTTTATTACTTACTTTCACGTGAATAACATACTTTTAAGTTTCACTAGGGGTGTTTTGACCGGTGGAAGCAAAAAAAAGTTTGTAGAGAACATTGGGGCATGAATCTAATTTTTTTGCTAGAAAACCGAACAGTACCATGTAACACCACACCAGCTCTTTTAATTTTCGACAAGCAGACTATACCATTCGTTTTGAGCACTAAACCAGATCACTAAGTTGTCTGGAAACATACACATGACAACTCCAACAATTAGTAGGTTTTAACAGGAAAATTTTTTCGCCAGCCTTATTTCGTAGTCAAATTCGGGACGTTGCTGAAGTCAGCCAGTCTATATACATACGCTGAAGTTCAAAGTTTTGTTGTTCACAAAGAAAGATCTCGATGATATCTAACGGAATCGGCGAAGTTAACATCTCGCGAAGACCGCTACACCCGAAACAAACTAGACATAGAAAACGCACTGTCTGGCAACAACGATCTGCATATAAAACGAAGAACTACCCATTTCTCGAATGAAATTGAAAATTTTACTCCCAAATCGCTGAAAAATAGGTGCCTGAGGGGACGTTAAACCTTTCTACTACAGTTTCAGTGAGGGGACGCAAGACTCATATGACAAAAATTTATGATTAAATAACAGTTAACTAAAACTGTTTAATCTGATTTCGGATCAAAAGATGCAAAACGTCACTAAAACGTAAGCGTAAAACTAAGCCTAAATCTTGGGAATAGCTCACATACACACATAACGTAACTATAGTTTAGTTGGTTGTGTACAAAAAGTTTGCTATTCTGTGCAGGCTGTTATAAAAGAGAAGGTTTTCTTTACTTTTATGGCTACCACATAAAATAGTCGTTAGCATCTTTTGAATCATACAATTCATAGATTTACATAGAATCGATCCCGAAAACTCACAACTTAGAAGAGTTTCCACCACAAAGAATGGAACGGTGTACCATTGGCTGCCATGCCGCAGCACTCCGGGGAGTTAAAAATACCTCAGGGAAGAAAGATTTCTCCAAATATGATGAAAAGAAACTAACAGTAAGTGAATAATTGGGTGGCAGTAACTCCATAGCCCCACGCAAATATCAGTGCATCAAATAGCCTACCTTCATCGATAACTCGTTGCTTTGTCAAGTTTGCAAAATTCCGATCGACACAGAATACTCCGCCACCAGGACTTATAACGATATTCATTTGTCCGGTCCTTTCGAAATTGCGATCCATGTTATGTTTCACAAATACTGCAGCAAAACAATATTAACAGTAAATCATTAGCAAATTTTATATATAAAACAAAAAACCGCCGTTAAAAGCCCTATAACTTTGGTACTGCTAGGTGCAGCTCATCTAAAAGAGCAAGAAAAATATCTTTTTGTAATGTAGTCGCAATAATTTTTCGAATGTTTAATCTCTTAAGAATCCTTTACAACATTGAACATTTTTGGTCTCAACTTTTTTTAAAGGATTAAGAATAATAGCAATGTTAAACTTTGCTGTCCACGGTCAAACTAACCTAATCTAAAGTACACCAGCAAAACAACTTTTCTAACTGTTTTGAAGATTTTTTATGCGAAATGACAAAATTAATAACAAATCGTAATCTTGTACTCACCCACAAATAAAACACGACCTTGTATCTAACCGAGTTTATCTGGCAAAGCGGGTTGTAGGTGGCGGGAGACAACGCGTTTGAACGAATAGCGGTAGAATCATCATGTTTTAGCATTCACCACAAATACCTGTTTACCAATTGCATATACATAGTCCTTTCAACGGCTACTACACTGCGTTCTCACAAAAAATATAATTTAATAAAATATGTTTTGGAAACATTTTAAAATTGTGAAAAATCGCAAAAATTCATCAAGTACTTAGCTTATGTGGCGGAGTGGTGAGCGAAAATCTGCAAAATTTTATACATCTTAATGCATCAGAATTTGTTGTTATGAGAAAAGTGTACAAAACACATAAGGGTCTCGTTGACGATAACATTAGGAAAAATCTAAGGGTCTCGTTGACGATAACATTAGGAAAAATCTAAGGGTCTCGTTGACGATAAAATTAGGAAAAATCTATCCGGAATATGACTTT
This sequence comes from Trileptium ribeirensis, assembly GCA_030248225.1. Taxonomy (NCBI): domain Eukaryota; kingdom Metazoa; phylum Nematoda; class Enoplea; order Enoplida; family Thoracostomopsidae; genus Trileptium; species Trileptium ribeirensis. The sequence continues at coordinate 1,906 of JASANE010008177.1, read as the reverse complement.
TTGAACAGTATTTATGAAGTGTTATGAACCAAAATCAGTGATAAACCTTAAACAACTGAAATTTTTTGAATTAACAGACACGAATCCAGCATAAACACTCCATGTTTGTCAACAGAAGAAAAGAAAACGCAAAAACAAATATCACACGTGCTAAATATTGAAATATATTAGCTATATGAAATAAACACTCTAATAATATAAAATACGGAAACGGTATAATTTATAATATTCATGATGTGATCAGGAACAGCTGCCGACTAGTAAGGAAACCAATGTATTTTCTACATTATATAAAATAAGTTTGTAATAATGATGTACAACAACGTTGATGTATTTTACAAATAGGTCAAAAAGTCGGTCACGTACTTTCAACAACAGTCGTTCTGATTATGAAATAAAAATGGAACCATTACCACAACCGGAGTACGGAGAAAACCTGTTTAAACAGCTGCATATATCGAATCCAGGCTAATCCAACCCTAATGGCGCCCACAGAATATGCCCATTATACGAGCAGCATCCTACATACCGCTTTATTTGCGTTATATCATATATTAACAGGGTTTTTATTGGTAAATACAAGAGGATTATGGTAAAAAATGATCATCAACGCTTACCGTTCATAGACATATTAACCGTTTCCAAAAAATTCCCTTCCATCGCAGTTGAATTTCGCGCATCTGGCATTTGCTCACCGAACGATTGGATGTAACGTGTCATTGTCAGCGGATAGTCGTTGAGCAACGGTTTCAAACGTGTTACAACGGGTTGCCAATCATCGTAAAGCTCGTTTTGCACAATTAACCTTAAAATAAATAATGCATATTAATAAAACTAGTTACCAATATACGTGAAAATTACTTATCAATAACAAAGAGTACGCAAATTCAAATAACTCATGTATCTTAAAAGCAGCGACAAATTTTATCAATTTGTGCTTAATGTACGCTAAATCTTTTTAAGCGCAAAACTGATTTTATTCTCCTTTTTACACATTACCTTAACTAAAAGTTTTTGAGCTTCAAATTTTAAATTATTGAGATTTAGTTAAAATAAACCCACAGATCTATAACAGTACACACCAGAAACAACCGCACATTTCAAGCGAGCAGAATAACGAATGAAAATCGAGCGCGCAGCGGTCATTTCTTGTTACCACTGTTGTATATATACATTTAACTGAAAGCTCTACAAATAAATTATGACCTACATTTTGGAAGGATCAAAATGCTTAACAACAGCTATATCATATAAATACTAGTAAACGTAATAAATTACAAAAAGTGAACGGAGCAAAGGGAAAGTATTTTATATCTTCTCTATGTATACATGTATTTCAACTAAATATTTAATCAATTTATAATAAGTATCACGTTTTAGACAATATTCAAATCCATAGTCAAGTCCAACATTCAAATGATAGCTAGCTAAAAAATTAACTAATTATTAGTAATATCAAGAGTGCATTACGGAAGAGTATAAACTTCCCTGCACTCACATGTAGACCCGTCTTTGATGACGCGGGTGTTTTCGGTCTGACCCCCCCCGAAAGTTGGGGTCCGGCATGCCCCCCCCCCAAAAAAAAACTGGGGGGTCCGAGCTAAGTCCCAGAATCTGGGGGAAGAGTCAGTGCATCTCGACCCCCCACCCACAAAAAAATGGGGGAGGGGGTCAGGTCGAAAACGCAAGCGTCATCAAACACGACTTTACATATGAGTGCAGGGAAGTGTCATACTCTTCCCTTATGCACTCTTCGTAATATCAGGTAATTTGCAAGTTAATTAACTAATTAGAACACGTTATAAAATCATAGAGCTGTAAAAGTCATCAGAGCGTAGTGTAACGTAGCGCAAATTGTGTGTTGCAAATGTAAATGTAATTCAAATGTCGTGTGTGTGATCGACGA
>JASANE010008176.1:0-16273 GCA_030248225.1 Trileptium ribeirensis | reverse complement strand
TATTTATGGTTTTACTAAAAATTAGAAACCTTGCTGTTGTTATCTGTACGGATTAGTATAAATCAGTGGTGAAATATATAAAGTTACATACACAATATAATATGAACAATATTTAACTTCTGTAAGTTTAGTTTACAATTAGTTAATTTTATTTTAACCTTCCTGAAATTTAATTTGACTAATTTGTAATAACCAGTTTGCTCGATATGTTCACATGTGGTAACAAATTTTTAGGCTTTGTACATTTTCAGCTTTACAATATAAGAACGTGATATAGTTGCAAAGGGCTGAGCAAAATTTACTTGCCATATTCTTCGTTTGTGCGATTTTTTGATTGCTTTATTTGCAGTGTAGCAAAAAACTTCTGTTTCTGTAAGAGCTAAAATAGTTCGAAAAGTATTTTGCGTTGAATTTTGCGTGGAAACAAAAACGTCAGTCACTATGAATTCTTCTAAAATAACCTCAAGCACTCTAGTCATATACTAATAAATTTAAATAATATCTGTCCTAAATTTATAGCGTCAATTGTTACACGCAACGGCTCTAAAAATCCACAAAAATTTCCCGAGCTTTAATACAAAACTTACTCTGATTCCCGTAACTTGGCGTCGATCCACTGCCAGTGCCGCTCGGATTTTTGTGGATCCGGCGGTATTATCGGCTGATCAGAATCACCGTCACCGCCTGAACCAAACACATACTTTCTCAGCAACGAATCAAACTTTGTATTTCCACATAGAATAACAGTGTCGATGAATAGAAAATCGATTTTAGTTTTTGATGATCGCTGTTGTGGCAAGCCACGTCGATCTGGTGGTGGCTGCTTGTCGTCATCAATCGCATACTGAGCGGAGTAATAAAAATCGGGAAATTTCCTGCAATACACATCAAGAAAAATTGCACAATAAGACATATTCGATCGCTCGTGCGATGCGAGCTGGCTAAAAATTACACAGTATATATAGCGATAATATACAAAACTCGTGTTATAATTCAAAAAATATCGCAACCGTAGTTTGTCGAATGTCTCAACGAACAAAATAAAACAATACGCTCAAAAAAATTAAAAAAAAACATTTCGATAGCTTAAATTTCAATGGATCAATATAAAGATAAGTCATTGATGACAAATTTTATATGTAGCGTTCTTATGAAACATAATGCGTGAGTCCGCTTTAAGTGCTCCCATCTGTCTATTCTTTTGTTAAGCCAGGTCACAATGCCAAAATAGGTCCAGTCACAACTCACAATTTCACTTTATGTACGTGGTTACGATTTGTGATACGACAACACGTTGTCGCTATTCACAGTCCCTATTTAGCCGTTTAGCATCACAATTAGGTGACCCCATACACTAGAGAAGTTTTAGTCAAGAAATCGACTGAGTTTTTATTGTATTCGTCGATACACTTGGGCCGCGAACAAGTTGCAGGATCAAGCGGGACATTTAAAGAAATTGGGACAAACTTTCGAAATCAGTAAATACACACATGCACAAGTTGCGTTCGTACATCACGGAGCCCTTCCTCTCGCTAGCTGAACTGCGAATATCGATGGTAGAATTAAGAATAATTGTACCGAAGAATGTTTCCGTAATTCAGTTCATGACCGTGACAAACGAACCAACATGGTGTGCGCTTCAAACATAACATATTTGCAGTATTAGTATTCTTACACAGTGAAACTACATATTACATTGTTTAGCTACATAATTCTCCATCCTATCATTTCTGACATAAATCATTTCCTTCGAGTAAATAAACTTTAAATCCTGATGGTTGATACTTTACTGAAGGCTATATTTAAAAACCCATATCATTGCTCACAAAGGTTTTCATTGAGCAAAATACGGACTTTTGATTAATGATCCTCCAGCAAAGCGAAAGAATGTATAGTCAACATCCCTAATGTTGACACTTGCCTAATGTTGACACAATTAGCATTTTTTGCATTCCGTTTATTAATACGGGGCGTGGTTTCAATTTGTATGCTACTTCAGATGGTAGCAACATATAGCTTTTCATTGCACAACCTCCGTATGTGACTCTGTTTCTTATTGGCTATTCGCTTCGGTTATAATTTTTTACGCGCTTTTCTGTTTTTCTGACATTTATTATTAATGTGAAAAGTTAACTTCGGTGCGTGAGATTTAAGTATAGTTAAGGTGCAATTTGTTTGGATTTCATATCAAAAGGTTCGGATTGAAACGATCTTTGTGTTTATGTAACTTTTTTTACGATATCTTTATTTTTGCTGATTTCATATTACTTTTTGTTTTTAACGTGTACTTACCTTAACTTGACACTGAATATTTAGCCCACTTGCCTTAAGTTGACATCTTGCCCTAGTCTTGACACTTTTTGAACGAGGCACATTTGTGTTGGGAATAATTGCATCTATACTGTTAAAGATACTTTAGACCATAAGAGAACCTAACTGAATAATTTCCACTTCAGCACTAGTCTTTGCCAATTACTTCAAAAGTGTATGCCAGGGAGTTTGAGAGCGAAGGGGCGCCTGTTCCATCGTCAAGCTTTTCGGATGGTCTATGTCCATAAATGCCGGTCTTCGGCCATGCCAAGGGGTAAATGATCGGTTAAAGGTCACCCTCACAGGAAGCAGCCCACTTAGTAAGCCAAGTTTTTTGTAAGGAGTTCAGTGGTGTGGACCTTTTTTATTTTTTGGGATCATAGTTCCGCCTATGTATTCACTTTGCTCCAAAAGGGGTTAGAGGGGTTCGGACCCCAGGAGCACAACCCCTACCCGCTCCCTGCCCCTATGTATATCCGATTATCTATTTTGATAAAAATTTAGCACGCGTATGAAATGCTCTCCATGTGACGGATATTAATTATTAAAAGCGGTGCTATGTCGGAGAGCACTGCAGATCAAATTTTTGAACCGTGGCGTATTGAAAAACGTTTCGAGAAACCCATGGGTGTCCGCAGGCAGCGGGACAGTTGCCCTCCTCTGCAAAACTGATAGCGAAAATTTTGTGATATTTTCGATGAGCTATCTGTATTTTGCGGGCCTAACACTATTTTGGCTTTTTATTTTTAAAACCGTTCTTAAAAATCTGCTAGGTAACCTGGTGTCAGGTTTTGCTATACCACAGCAAGCATTAAAAATAATGTTTGATATAAACAGCAAAAACCAGTGCTCTATGGGTGCTGAAGTCACCCCCTTGCCAAAATTTGTGCGGACGCTCATGCGCAAAACATGCGCTACATGTTTGCATCAAACCCAAATTCAACACGACCAATGTAACGAGGAAGATCGTGGTAATTTTACATAAAGCTAACATTTTATAGTTTTTTGATAGTCATCTTTCGAGTTGTATCGTGTTTTTATATTGTTTACACATCATTTCGGCAATTCAAATATGTATTAAAACCAGATACGAATCCCTAAAAATGAGATTTTCCCACACCGAACTTTCGTGCGAAGTCTACCTTCCACTGCTTGGAACTTAGACTATTTCACGGTTTTTACTGGCTAACGTCTACGATTTTATAACCTTACTATGGCTGAAAGTAGTTTTGCTTATAATAACCAGTGACGTGAACTTTATACTGTATCGTATTTACTGGTTATTTGTTTCAGTAAACAGCTCAACGTGTTGTGTCAACTTAAGGGCAATAGTGTCAACTTTAGGAACACAAGTGTCAACTTAACGAAAGTTTCCTCATGTGGTTTGTATGGAGTAATGTAAAAGTGTCAACTTAAGGAACATTCACTATATATTTACGTAACGAATCAACCGGGTTCTGTCTACCCCACAGTAGTGAAAACAGTTGATTGAAGATGAATAATATATATATATATATATATATGTATCAGCATAGGTGTGGGTTGGTGCGTGGGTAGGGGTTAACCCCATAAGGCTCGGAGGACCCTCCCCAAGCCATATTTACCCCACTCCTCGCCGCGTAGCAGAAATTACCAAAAATTGGGTTGAACTCGGCAAAAGTTAGAGTAACGTTGGCAAAAATTGAGTAAATTGGCAAAAACGTCGGCAGAGGAAGGGGAAGTTTGCCCCTGAGGACCCCCATCCCCACCGAGAGTGTACCACCACCCTAAACCGACGGCCCTTCGACTATTATGATATATAGGCATTAATATATGTATATGTAAGCGTTTGCTAGTTACGTAAAAACAACTTGTGTGAAAACCGGTTATAAGACTTATACAACAAACTTGTGTGACCCAGCTAGGACGAGTATTCAAATTTAGCGATCGTCAAGTGACTATATAAGCCGAAGGGTGTTCGTCCTTAGTTCAGTCTCGTTTATTTCATCGTACACCGACGACACACAACACCGGATCACAACGTTGAATATTCTGAACAAGAATTGAATGTTGATTATATTTTATGATTACTGATTTTCATATTGGTTTATAATAGTGATCCCTGCACATAATTTCTTCACACAGCTAGAGCTCAACGCACGATTGCTCCGCGAATCCGCAGGGAGTTATGTGGCATCTCACTACGCTAGCATACATAGCGTAGCTGAACGCGCTGCAAGCGGGGCCTGTGTTGTAATGGTAGCACACTAGTCTTGCGAGATAGCGATCCGGGTTCGAATCCCGGCTGGTCCAATGAATAATCGCTCGTGGATCTTTTCAATTGGTGAACCCGACGTGATCCCCTGCACAGAGTTTCTTCACACAGCTAGAGCTCAACGCACGCTCACTCCGCGACTCCGCAGAGAGTTATGTAGCATCTCACTACGCTAACATATATAGCGTATCTGAACACGTTGTGATCGGGGCCTGTGGTGTAATGGTAGCGCACTAGTCTTGCAAGCTAGATATCCGGGTTCGAATCCCGGGTGGTCCAATGAATTATCGCTCGTGGATCTTTTCATATATGTGCATTATGTATCTACATATAAAGATATGCTTATGTACATACATATGTAATTAGATATATATGGCATTTACCATCGTTGAAGCAGACTTTGTTTTGTGTAGGCTATTTGACCGGACACATTCCCGTAATGATCATGATTTCCGGCAACGATATACCATGGTAAATAAAGCAACGATTCGTCTGTGTATTCATCTTCGAATGTTTCCTATATCATAACAATATATACCAATTTTAATGTTGTCTCACTTCTATCAATTAAAATACAGTTTGGGATTAACAATTCAGTTTAAGTTACAACTACCATTGTACTTGCTTCCGATCAGTATTTGTCAGCTGCAGTGCAAAAGCTTTTATGATAGAGAGGGAAAGCAATTTAATTATTAGTCGCCAAATAATAAATACTTATAATTTTGTAAGTCCGTGTAGGCACAATGTGAACTTTCGGTAACTATCTCAGTCGAATTAAAAATGTTTAAATTAAATGTCGGAGCTTTCCGGCAGTAGCTGCATTTCGAATATAAATTTAGGTATTTATGGATTTGCTTATTTATTTTTTGCTTAAAAAAATTATTTATATTTCAGCGAATATGTATACAATTTTAACTGCCATATTAACATTGCACATACATTAATTGTAACCATTTGCAGAGCATCAAACCGGTTTGCTGCAGTAGAGAATATGCGGAATATCAAGAACTGGATCCTAACTTGCGAAACCGAATAATGTTTAGCTGCTTTGCATTTTATCAACTATTACATAAATAAGCAACGCAATTTTAGATATAGGGGCGAAGAGCTGTACGCCGGTGCGGGTACCCGCAGACCGAGCCGGGTACCTGGTCAAATCATGCGCCCGTTAGTAGTGGTCCCCGCAAAGTTCTCAGTTTTACATATTCAGCAACAGGCGCTAATATCGAAATGACTAGTTGGCTCCTTATAATCAGAGCCACCAAGATGACAGTGGCCCCGCCTCATGAGGGATGTTCGTAAAACTTGATGGTTGGTTTTAGAACCCGATATCGAAATCACTGGGTGATTTCATTATTAGTTGCTTCATGGGTGCCTTCATTGGGCGGTTGACGCTGTCATTCTCATGAGTGAGGATTCCAGTAAATAAAGCTCCAAACTGTTTCCAATCTTCAGCAGTGTAGTGTGAGTGCTACTAACATAGTCATGAAGAAAATCTATATAGTCAGTTGATGGTCCATGGCGAATTGAAGTTTACTACTTACATGTAGTTGGATCTATACAACATATAAGCATGCTCGTAGCCGTAGGGGATGCGCCCGATAGCTCGTCTGACTATATGCCACGTATCACAACAATTGCTGCCAGATACGAACGTAGTCTCTAGGTTCCAAACTGTGGTACTAGTTAAATTTTTTCTATAGCAAGAGGGGCCAATGTAACCCTTAGGGGCGGAAGCGAAATGCATGCTATGCCGTTCCCGATATACTAAGCCAAGCTAAGGTCCCTATATGAGCCATTTACTAAGCCTAAGCCTAAGTCCAGGGGGCTGCCCCTCCCGAACCACCGCTGCAAGCGGTTCTTTTTTCTAACGTTATTACGTCCGGTCCCTAAAGGTGACATGGGCCGCAAGAGGTATACGAACAATATGCAAACATTTCTCTTGGTTCAGATAGCGGTGCCAAAATACTAGCAGTTCTTTTGGCAAATGTATATGTGATACTAACAAGTTTCACAAGCAACCCGCCAAGATACCAACCGGACGTCACAAGACCTTGACTAAGCTCAGGTTTATTCGATGTCCCCACTTTTAGTGTCTTGAGCGGCGCGTTTGTACCCTATTGTAGATGTATAGCTAGTGCAAGACTCGTATCTAGCATCTCAAGATGCTATCTCGAAGCCAGGGACTAAGTTTGCTTCTGGCAGCTGCAGTTGGGGCCCGGAGTGCGGGATGGGAAATCCGGGCCTCCTGAGAGGGAAGCCTTTTCTCATACCCTTCCATGAGCAAGTATGATGTTACATTGCATGCATTAAGTAACTGTTGACATTCCTGTTCAAAATATCACGGTGACATCGATATTTTGTGTGCAGTTAGTAGTGCAAACATGACTAATTCGTAGGAATGATTCATGTATTTCAACGAAAATCATGCATGATAATTACTCACCTTAAACCGGCTGTCTTGCGCATTTTCGACACCGGTAAAATAAAAATTATCCCCGGTCGATATGATCAACTGTGGGTCGAGTTCAGCAGCAGTTCGTGCAATTTGTTTGGCCATTTTCTTTTGTTGTATCGAGACATAGGGCCAAAAACTAAGACCACCCCAGTCACCGAAAGCAACAAAGCGAAGAGATTTTGTGTCGCTGCCCAAATTGCATCTTTGACTAACACAGTCAAGCAAGTGATATCGGTTGCGGGATGCTGAAATAAAATCAAATTAGTAATTTTTCAACCAGATCAGAAGGTTGTAGGCCCTGGGGTGAGCGTACACGAGACGTAGCTTTCAACCAGATCGTAGAAGGTTGTAGCGAGTGGGGGGGGTGGGTTGGGGTGTTGTCGGAGGCTGGTCCAACTCTAATGACCGCTCGCAGCATCTTATCAAGGTAACGTTACGGATGAAATTTTACGAGTAAAACGTTAGCTTTCACGCCAGCCGTATATTGCTAATCCAATTTCAATTCTGTTTTATGTCAAATCGGTTCTATCAGTTGTTGAAAATTAAAAAATATGTGCTATTTAAAGTATAAAAGAATATTCTTGTTGTTGGATAATGTTAAGATGGCGTACGCTATAGCTGGAAGGTATTGTCTCAGTTTGGAGTCTAGGCTGGTCCAATCTAATGACCGCTCGCGCATCTTATCAAGGTAACGTTACGGATGAAATTTTACGAGTAAAACCTTAGTCTACCGGTGCCTAAATATTGATTCAACCAAATTTCAAAACTAATTATGTCAAATCGGTTCTATCAGTTGTTGAAAATTAAAAAATATGTGCTATTTAAAGTATAAAAGAATATTCTTGTTGTTGGATAATGTTAAGATGGCGTACGGCAGTCATTGAGCCCGACCACATTGTGATACTCAGTAAAAGTTAAATCCCGAAGTGATAGAAATGGACTCTACAAATCGTAAAGATATGATATACCAAATTAAACTAAAATTATTAACAGTGCATAATTGGTAGCGTTAGATTGTGTAAGAGCACTGGATTCAGCTTCCAGAATTGGTGTTAACAGAGGTACGGCTAGTTACACTTTTAAGGGGCCTTTACCAGCGGAAAATTTTTGCAAACAAGCAAAATTACAAAAGCAGATTTAAAGCAAAATGGGAAGATTGACAGGAACAATTGGGTAGTTTAGGGTGCGGTTTCTAAGTACAGCCTGCTTGTACCCCGTCATGGCCACCAAGTTTCTCTAAGCTGAATAACCCTAGACACCATTGAGCTTAACCTGCTGTCAAGCAAGTGAGAGAATACCAACGAAGCGTTTAGCTTTGGTTTCCAAAGTTGCATCAATTTTGTTTACTGAAATGAATAGTAATTTTTTAAACCAGCAACGAATATATAGTTAAAACGGGCTGGATTATCGATTTTATAAGCTTGTGTCGATGTTTTACAGAGTGATGTAAGAATTTTTTGTTCATATAAACATGTCGTCAAAGATTTTCAAGTATATAGCTCTTGATATGTTCTTCAAAAATAAAATTTTGGCGGCAACAAATATCTTCATACAACATGGATTTGGTAACGTAACAGCGTGAAACTAAAAGCAAGATGATATCCGTTCGCAAAACAATCAAAGAATTGTGCTTTGGATTGCCGAAATTTTAATATGAACCTTTCTGGGGACCTATTAATTCTTTCCCGGCCTTCCATAGCGATGAAGTATTTATTTCAACAAAATTTCGTACTGTCGAATGGTGCAACTCATTTTTACGTGTAGTTTCACATCGCATGCCTGCAGTTCTTTTAAAGGCACTAAAAGCAGAGCATATGATTAAAACTGAACAGTAATGCTGAATATCTACAACATTGAATTTAGTCGTGCCTTAACAACCTGCTATACTACTAGGTATTAGCTACTTAGAACACAACACTTTATTTCAACTAATAGTGAGACAAAAACGGCACGTGCAGATATGGCCGTTGTCGTAAAAAAACGACTACAAGCTAGCGTGATTGCATTTAGTTCACAGAAAACTTTAGTAGGTTAATAGGTTAAAGCATCAAATATTCTTATTAACATTTATTGATAAAAGAAACAATTTTATTGTTATATGTCGCTCGGTAATTATATTATATATAAGACTCAATGCTTTAGTCAACCTGGTGAGCATACGTAGCACCGAACTGTTGTATGAACCAGCAAAAGTTGATGGAGTCGCATAGCTTAACCGATTGGCTCCAATGTATAGGTGATACTATTAAATGAGCAATTATAACACTGTGGACCATTTACAAAGAGCGGTAATCGTTTCAATGATGTCCATGTAAGTCACCTGGATATCGACATCTACGAGTGTATAATGAAGCGCGGACTGTTCAACAAATGAGCGAGGCTTTATGGATTTAGACATTAACTCAATCGATTCGCTATGGCACATAGGTATTGCTTACCTGAGATTAATTTAGCAGATAAAAGCGTCACAATTAACCAAAAAGTGATAACAACATAATTCATCGTACGTAACTGTATCTAACTTTTGCACAGTTCAAGTTTAAGATTGGTTAAATGTATAATTTATAAAAAACTTAAATTTAACATATAACCACGACCACACACGCGATGAGCCCAAGATGATATTAAGTGCTACGAACGACGTTTCGATCGAACATTTATGGCTTGCGTCAAAATTGTCAAGCAAGTTTCAGTTATTTGATTAAAAAAGAAAACAGTATCAGCTAATGCAAAGTTTGATATTGCAAAAAGATATGGATTTGGCTCTGCTAGAAGGTTAGATTTCGTTACGGTACAAAATTATATATATATTTAAGAAAATGTTGATGCGATTAATCCAAATTTAGACTATTGCTCGATAATCGGAACTTTTCTTTAGATGGTTATCAGCATTTATTGATGCAAACTGAAACACAATACAACCCCAGCTGTTAGCTGCAGCTGAACAAATTCCTAATTTAATGTGCTCATACTTATTTGATCGACGCGACAGCAGAATTGTATGATAATATTGTGTATTGTCACTAGTAAAAGCTAAATAAAACATTGCGGCTAACATTAAAAACATGATAGCCCACAAATAATTTGGGTTTTAAAGATATTCAAGGTCCAAGACTACCATAATTACAATTTTTTCATTAATTTTTAAATGTGAAGACTAAACACAGATCAACTTTACGTTTTAAAGCTTGCCTATAATACACTGTTACATACATGTTGTATGTAACAAAAATTTTTTAAGTAGATGGGCGCATTATTCTGTGAACGAGCAATAATGCTATAAATAACACAATACGTAACAGCTTTGCGTTGGACTTCCCCCTTATTCCCACCCTTCATCGACGCCTATGACTTATAGCGCATATATTAAAAAAGCGACATAAAACATGTTTTTACACAAACACGTTTAAGAATTGACCTATTGGTACGGTTTCACATAATTACTAGTTGCCTCGCGGGGACCGTTGCGTTTGTAGTATTTAAAAAACATTTTGCGACGTGCTCTATATTTAACAATGTTTCGTTTAATTATTACATAATGTTTGTATGATGTTAGTGTACCGGTTCCAGCAATTTCATTGAGTTTGTCAGTCTTGAGTTAAGTCGTTTAAAATAGTTATTGAAATTATTATAAATTTTCACAGCAAAGATATTTATAGCTCACTTTTTCTAATTGAATTTGTGCATTTTCGGTGCCGCATATACGAAAGGATACCCCAAGTTCATGCTTTCTCACAAAATTTCGGGCTATGCCTAGTTTAATTTAACTTTGGTAAATTTTATCTTCACACCGGTGAAGCACAAGTTCATACAAAAATTGGACAATATTTTTTAAATCCCATTCCGAAGGTAAATGTTTGATAAATCATGTAAAATTTAGTGTTCTGTTAATTTTATCCTGCGTTTGTGTGTCATACTACCATGTGTATATTTGCCGGATCAAAACTATTGAAAACGTACAATAGATGACGACAGGACTTGAACACCTAATCTCTGGACTGGTAAGAAGGCGCGGCAGACAACTAAGCCATTTTTGATAAGCGTATCCTCCGGTAATATAAATGACATATAATTTCGAATTTAAAAAAGTTTCCGAGACAACATGAAGGCGAAATTTGGAATTTAATACTCCGAAGTCTTGCTTTTTCCTCACCTTAGTTGAAAATTTGAAATATTTTAACATTAAATTTATACGATGGGCCAAGCATTCCAGAAATAATATGTAAGGTAATGGTGATTATTACTTAGCGTAAACGCAGCTGTAAATTATAGAGTACAGATATCATGTTTAAATCTACGGTTATCATGTCTTATCTGATGTGACCGCCGTCAGTCAAGTTAAAATATCGAACCAGAACGGTCTCAGCGACATAAAATATATCAGAACTGAAAAATAACTTATTAGAAGCCAGCTTAGGGATTAAAATGAAATTATTCAAGTTTATCGACACCGATATTTCATATTTGTGGTGATTAGTTGCTAGAGGTGATTCAGCTGGAATTTAAACAGGTTTTATTAATGACTAATCAGTCCCATTACAGTATTGTCCGCTATGATGCAATGAACATGCTGAACTGGAGTATTTGTAATGTGCTGAATGTGAGCTATTTAATGCGCGGTCACTTTTGACAACATTGACATCATACACATGTTAAGTGAAGGGGTGTTGAGTGGTCTAAAACGAAAGCTGTACTATATTTTTCGTTGCTGTACGAAGCCTTTCAACTGTCAAAGTGTTCTCTAAGCAACGCAAATTTTGTCAGCGAGCTTTTACCAAAAGAAAAATAATTTGAAAACCGTGTTGTGCTTGGAAAATCTTGAAAATTGAATGAAGGTTGATGAGACATCGGGGGTTATGGCTGAAAAATGACTATCTAACCTGATCGCGTAAGTAATCAGTTTTGGGATAAGGATCTGCTGTAACGGATAGCTTTGCGCAACACAACCACATCCTCAACCTACAGACACCGCAAAGGAAACAAAAACGACAATGTTCGTCTTCCACCGGATAAACTTGACTATATGAGCGTCCCAAACAATTTTAGCTTGAGGCATAACCGGAAACCCCGCGTTTGCCTACCCCCCCACCCCATATTTTCACAAAACATTTCACATATTCCACTTGCGTAACAAACTAGCTATTTGTGGGCAACAAATTTTTATTTGTTGACTCAACATATCGATGTGACGGTTGCTAGTTGAACAACGACTTGTCATCGTAAACAGGCGCACAGCACAAGAGAGGAAGGGGCGGCCGCCGTCACTTTTCGACAAAAATAAGCCGCGTGAGACGGCCTCACCAATTTTGTGCTAGCTGTGCTCACATTTTACCGGCGTGCTGTGTCCCTGGTCGTAAACTAAGAACGCGGTATCAACCAGAACTTGTCGAGCACACGAGGGGGAAGGGGCGGCCGCCGTCACTTTTCGACAAAAATAGGCCGCGTGAGACGGCCTCACCAATTTTGTGCTAGCTGTGCTCACATTTTACCGGCGTGCTGTGTCCCTGGTCGTAAACTAAGAACGCGGTATCAACTAGAACTTGTCGAGCACACGAGGGGGAAGGGGCGGCCGCCGTCACTTTTCGACAAAAATAAGCCGCGTGAGACGGCCTCACCAATTCTGTGCTAGCTGTGCTCACATTTTACCGGCGTGCTGTGTCCCTGGTCGTAAACTAAGAACGCGGTATCAACCAGAACTTGTCGAGCACACGAGGGGGAAGGGGCGGCCCGCGGCCGCCGTCACTTTTCGACAAAAATAGGCCGCGTGAGACGGCCTCACCAATTTTGTGCTAAAGGCGCCCACATTTGACCGGCGTGCTGTGCCCCTGGTCGTAAACTAAGAACGCGGTACCAACCAGAACTTGTCGAGCACACGAGGGCGATGGGGCGGCCGCCGTCACTTTTCGACAAAAATAGGCCGCCTGAGACGGCCTCACCAATTTTGTGCTAACGGCGCCCACATTTGACCGACGTGTTGTGCCCCTGGTCCTAAACTAAGAACGCGGTACCACCTAAAAGTTGTCCAGGAGGCACGGACCTTAATCACCCCGCATAGCTACGCCCCTGGTTAATCAATACAAAACGTATGCCCACCAACAAAAAAAACTGTATCAGCATTATAAGTACTGTTTTTTAGAAGTGACTCATTTTTAATATATAACTATAAAATGCTAAATGAAATACAAACGATAAAATAAATAAGAAAAATTTTCTTAAATATATATTTACAAGAAAATAAAAATAACAAACTCTTTATTGTAACGTCTCTGCAACTATAGGACAGCTTGTTTATTTTATTCACTATAAAATTTGACAACATACGGGCCCAAAAACATAAAAGTAGTTGAGTAAATACCGCGAAAAAGTACAGCAGCTTATCAATGGTTTAACTCAATCATGTATAATATGCTACTGTTTACTGGATAGTTTACATCATATTCCCCATGTCAAAACAAACACTATTATAGCTGAGTTGAATAAATATTTACTGCTATATGATAATGATAAATTGTCAGATATGAAATATCGATGACAATCTTTATGCCGGCACATTAAGATGCACGCAGCTAGTGGCCATTTTAAGAATATGGTTGCAACAACTGCACACAAAATACGGAAAGCGGACGATTATATATATGATTCCTGCATGAATCGCTGGTATGAATAAATTCACCTCACGCATTGTTTTCCCAACTATTGTTGGGCCTGTAGCAACGTTAAGTTCGGAAAAACACACAATTTTGGCATACATCAGATTTAATTACCAGCTGGACATACGTTGTGTTTATCCTGGTTCGTCACATTAATGCTATGTAAATTACCATTTATTTTCAGAAGATATATTATCCAAGCACTCCTAATATTCGAAATGATACATATTTATCACAATGAATACAACCAGTCGTCAGTGGATTTCAAGAGTTGTGGATAACACAATTGAAGTATTGATCACTTGGGACAATAAAAGCGAAGGGTTTTGGTACTATTGTGCACTTAAAGACTTAACAGCTATGCACAGAGGTGAAAAAATTACAGGCGCAACTAGAGTAATATGGTACGACCAGAGAAAATGGTCAGGAGTCGTCGCATAGCCAGAAAATATGGAAGCGTATGGGTTTAAACGCAACAGTGGCACAAGTCCAGCATCACAAGAAAACAGTGACAATTCTGATGATGAGCCACTGTCATCACTGTTGACAGGTCGCGGTACTGCTTCAAGTGATCGCAAAAGCCCTGTGACAGCTTTAGAGGAAAGAAGAATAACCATGTAGGTCTTTTCGGTTAGCCCCTTCCAGTCCGAAAATAATAAATTTTGAAAATCGAACGACAATATTAGTACAATTCGACTTTGTTCGACGAGTTGGTTCAGATGAATTGCGACTATATTTATAAAAAAAATTTTCAATTACTTTTTGCATTACCAGTGACCTCTATACGGAAAATTTCCGAAAAAAAAATTTTCTTAATAAATATATCATTTTCACAAGACCGCGCCAACCACGAGTATAGGTAACGGTTTTCGAGGCCTACAGCACAATAGTGTATGAATTAGATTTACGAGGCTTCGCGCCCCAGTAGAGCAGTATACACAAGTACACTACCCCAGACACCCCACAAAACAGTAGAATAAACTTTGCAGTGGCTTGTTTCGGTTAGTAACCAGCCCGAAAATGGTCAATTTTTAAGATGCAGCGATAATTAAGTCCCATTCACTCGGCGCAACGAGGCCAATAAGAATGTGTACTTTGCGACCAAGTTTATATGACAGAATTTTTTCAATCTTTTGCGACACCAATTATCCCCCTTTGGTGCAAAACTTTTTCGAAAAAAGTTTCTCAGCAGATGTGTATTTTATATACATTTCAGACTGCGTTGAACAGCAGAGTCGAATGATTGAATATATGAAGGATCTACAACTATTTGTGTGGAAGCTTGAACCTAAAAGCCTTAGCATAACTGGAGCAGTTAGTTCATGAACCAATGTAGCTGATCTCCTCATCGCTTAACCCTTCAGCTCTTCAATGCGGTTCTACTGGTATACAAAATCATACATTTGTTGAGAAATTTTTTTTCAGTAATTTTCGGTACCAATGGGGTCCTTTGGTAACCCAAAAAATCAAACAAGAAATTGTTATAAATATGGTCTAAACGCCTCATCGTCCTGAGTAAACTTGGCCTTGTATCTTTAACATTGTCCATTTTCGGGCTGGGGACTATCCGAAAAGACAGTGACGCGACTACCCCGCTCCCCTACATCAGACCTGCGGTCCAAGGGCCTCATGTAAAAAGAAAAAGCCAACAGAGCTGCTATATTGTTGTGTTTGGGGTTCTCAGACACTGTACTTGTTTATATTATTCTACTGTGTGGGGTATCGGAAAACCAATGCTAATTCCATTGTTCTGTCGGCCCCGGACACAGTTGCCCATACAGTATACTATATTAGGAGGCGAATGCGTACCGCTGTCCTGCGGAAAGAACAAATCTTATTTTATACCAAACCTCTTGTCACCTAGTTACGTGTTTTAGTATTTTTGGTTATAGATAACAATGTTACACCAACGACCCATGCGAATTTCCGTTCGTCTCTGAATAACAACTCATTGTGGTTGATGTGTATCTGTTTTTTACTACATAGCTAAGGTTCCGGTTTTCGCATTTTTGCTTTTTTTAAATATATAACATCAATTAAAATACAACTGTTGCCATAGTTGGAATTTTGTCGACCGAGGCTCCGCCGCATCTTTAACAAAATGAGAAATAAAGCTGGTTGGCTCCGGTAATTTAGGACATATTAAAGCAAAGCTAGCCTTATTAATGTTGAGTGCTTGGTCTTGAATATGTGTTCATTTCGACTATTGTGTCTGCTCCATTCTGCGACGCAGAAGTCCGAAGACTGCTCAGCAAGATTACTTATTTACAGATGACATGAATTCGTTTTATCAGAGCTATCGCAGCTTCTCTGGATACGCGACAACAATTCTGGATACAGAAAATATTACAAATTTGCAAAGGCTGTCGGACATTGCAGATATCGAATCAACTGGTCTCCGCATGTGGTTGTTACATTTACACGGACCTGTGGCCTCTTAAGCTTGAGCATAATTGGTTTGCAACGCTACG
This sequence comes from Trileptium ribeirensis, assembly GCA_030248225.1. NCBI lineage: Eukaryota > Metazoa > Nematoda > Enoplea > Enoplida > Thoracostomopsidae > Trileptium > Trileptium ribeirensis. Next base: position 130 of record JASANE010008176.1, on the reverse strand, counting down.
ACCCTGCCCGTACGAAAATTTTATTTCACTAGGTACTGCAATTTTCGTAAATCATGTTATGCAAATTGTTGCCTTTCTTCCTGTTTGTACGAGTTAAATAGAAGTTTTAACTAGGTTTTTTGACATTTAA
>JASANE010008173.1:0-18780 GCA_030248225.1 Trileptium ribeirensis | reverse complement strand
TTTTATGTAGTTCTTCGTTCAGTTACGTATACTCGAAGCCGGAGCCAAGAAAAAAGTCGTGAACATTTTGCGAAAAATTTGCATCTGTACAAATAACTAAATATTCCAGACTTTTTTGTGACCAATATGTGCATTTATTTCTACCCACAAATAATAAATTGTGACTAATAAATAAATTTTGTCAAGAACAAATCGCCAGCGTACATTATCATGGAAAGCTGCAGCTAGAACCGCGCGGTGGAAGTATCCGTTGACAACCACCGATTTTAACGCGAGAACGGTTTTGGCTACAAGATGCAGTTTGAACAAAAACCTTGAACTGTTGGGATTTCGTTGTTTGTAAACGCGTAAGAAAATATGTAAACCGAGGGTTAGGAATGCAGCAGAATATAATATAAACAGAACCAGTAGGACCCTGAAATAGGAACTGTTCAGACCGTAGAGTAACGTTGTGGAGATTGTGTGTTGCAGATGTGAAATCTTTTAAATTCCGTCTGTGCATGTGATCGGCCATAACTTGGGAACGACTTAACTGATTTTCATGATCTTGGGCTCATTCGAACCGGCATACCTTGTACATCCCCAAGCGGTTTTTGATTTGGGGCATGGTTCCGGGGTCAAGGGTTAAAATGTGAGTTTTCTGCCTCATTTTATCCCATCTTAGTACCCCTTCACGCAAGCAAGGTTAGTTTTATCTTAACTTTCGATTTTTTCTCTGGTTGGTTTTATTTCATAGTTAAATGATGAATGTCAATGTCTCTTTGTTTTTCGATTAAGGCTCTGGTTCTGTAGTTATGGGGGTATGGCGTCCATTTAGTTCCTCGACCCAAAATTTGTGCTGACGTCCTCCTGGGCGGCTGAAAAGTTTAACTTGAGGGATTTCGGGGATGGGGAACTCATTGCCGGTGTTGGCTTTGCTCTGCAACCCTTGTTTCCGCGTGTAGAAGGGTATGGTGCCACCATAGTTCGGGGACCGGGGTCAAACTAAAGACTTTTATCCCATTTTAGTATATACCTTTTACGAAAGCAAGGTTATTTTTATCTTAACTTTCGAATTTTTTTCTCTGATTGGTTTTCTTTTATAATAAAATGATAAGTGCGTATGCCTCTTTTTGTTTTTCGATTAAAGCTCCGGTTCTGGAGTTATGGGGTTTGAGGTAAGACACTCATTTCCGGTGTTAGTTTTGCTCTGCGATGCTCTACGGGGCATGGTGCCCCGATGGTTTCTCGACACAAAATTCCTAATTTTATTGCGACGTACTGGGAGGCTGATAGCTTGCATTTAGTGGTTTTCGAGCATGGGAAACTTATTGCCGGTGTTGGTTTTGCTCTGCAACCTATGGTTTCACGTGTAGAGAGGTATGGCGCCACCATGGTTCGGGGTCAGGAGTCATATGGAAGGTTTTTACCCCAATTTGTACCTTTCACGGAAACAAAGTTATTTTTATCTTAACTTCAAATTTTTTCTCGTTGGTTTTAATTCGTAGTAAAATGATAAATACTAAACGCCACTTTTTTCGATTAAGGCTTCGGTTCTGGAGTTATGGGATTTGAGGTATGGCACCGCCATGGTTGCTCGACCCATAATTTGACAATTTGGGCGGTGGGTTTTGGTTGGGGGGTGTGTGGTGTCTTTTTGTGGTCCTGGGGGCTGGGCTTGCCTTGGTGGTTTTCAAGCATGGGAAACATTGCCGGTGTTGGTTTTGCTCTAAAACCCATGTTCCCATCTGTAGAGGGGTATGGCGCCACCATGGTTGGTCGACCCATAATTTGACAATTTGTTCTGACGTTGCGGACAGCTAAAAAGTTTCACTTGGAACTTTTCAGACATGGGAAACTCATTTCCGGTGTTAGTTTTGCTCTGAGATCCATAGTTCCATGTGTACGGGGGAATAGCGCCTCAATGGTTCCTCGACCCAAAATTCCTAATTTTATTGTGACGTTTTGGGAGGCTGATAGCTTGCACGGTTTTCCAGCATGGGAAACGTATTGCTGGTATTAGTGTTATATGCTGAAGTACGCTGTGCAATCTCGATAGAGTTACTAGTGTATTGAAGTTGAATGATCCTCGGGTGCCGTTATGCGTGGTATGCGGTAGACCAAAACTATGTACCTTGTCGAGTGACACAAATTCCTCTAAGATTTGCCGTGATTGATCGTGGGTATCCATAGATTTTGGTAATAAATTTCAGGCATATGGTGTATCGCTTGTACTTGGTTTCTAGGTGATTGATTATGCAAAACGAAATGTGATGTAATGTACATATATGGTGAAGTAAACAGAACTTAATGAAAAACATGTACGCATGAATAGGATGAGCACAGAATCTTTCAGCTTGTATTCGAGCGTACTACCATTGAACCAAGCTTTCATACAGATCTGCTCTGCAAGCAAGTTCACACACAGCCGTGTTTTTCACCAAGTCACCTGTAATCACCCTTAAATTATAAAAAATGGCTGATAGCCTCTTGACTAAAACACACCTGCATCAGCGTCATCTCAATCTATGTATGCCGTGTAACAATGTTTTCCGAATACGCAGCGTGATCACGAATTATTAGATGGTGCGCTGAGAGCATTGGGTTTAGGGCTATTGCTTCTAATTATTCGCTAGCCAGATTAAACAATGAATAATAGTCAAACGAAATGGATAACTAAAAATCTCAATTAGTAGTTATAAGTCGGTCATGGCTGAACATTAAGTATGTCGAAGTATTTTTTGCAAAGATACGTACGGTAGCAACATTTGGTCGGTTCTGGTCCGGCATATATTTTTACCCGTTATGTTGTAGCTACATGTGAATATTGGGGTGAATTAAACCATGTCTTCTTTTCGAAAAATCAACACACGCATGATAAAAATATTACCCAAATAGAACCAAATATTTAAAATCCTTTTAACAACGAAATATAATTATATACACGAATCTTGGTCGACAATATTGCTTGTGGCAATCTGTCCCGCAGTCTGGTCAACATTAGCAAAATTTTAACGGCATAACATGCAGCATATAGATACACTCACTCTAAAAATCGAAACCATATAGCGGTCGTCGTCCTCAAACTATAGTAACAACAGGAATACCAACGTTATTTTTTTATTCAGTTGCCGAAGAGGTTACCGGCTATATATCAGGCCTGTGGTTACAATACGACGCGTCAACCATACCGTGAAAATTTTTAGCACACTTCAGCGGTTACTTTATTATAGACGCAAAAAAATTCGGCGCGATGTTGGTCTGAAAGTGAGCTTTATGTGATCCTTGCTTTTGAAAAGGTATAGATACAGAGAAGTTGCACCATTATATGCCGACGGTTAACTGCAATTAATGGTAAAAAATACATATCTGCCTGGCCATTACGTAGCAATAGCTGAAGTTGTAACAAAACTGGTTTACTGTGGTAGCCTACATTGCCACAGGATGATCTATTTTTAGCGGAAAAATTCGCAACTATTGATTTTTAAATTTAGTACGTCTTATGGTGTTTCTTCGAGTAGTATATACATGTCGCAATATACTAATTATTCCTAGGTGATGGTACCTTGTCTACAACCTGGAAATACATTTGGATGTTTATATCTTTGAGGTCAAGAACTAGAAATACAATACCTACTTTTTGTCGAATTGTTTATTACCTAGGGCAAACGCAGCGGTAATGAACGCAGTACCGTACCTTGAGCATACACCAGTTATAGATCAGATATCGAAAAATCAAAATTTTAAATCAGCATGTTTTCAGTTTTGCGACCTGCAAACATGTTCAGCTTAATTTTATCGTGTAGTCTTTATATTGGCATATTAAAAAACTCAAATTACTACATAAGTTCTTCTTGTGAAAACAGCGCAAGAAAAACTGTGGGATAACTAAATTCATAAAATGGTTGAAACGTGAGACAGATAAACTACGACAGTTGCAAAATTTTACAAGCCATATCCGTATTTTACGGAATTAGAAAGTTATATAGCCATAATAGTGTGGACGACATCATAGCACAAAGGTGATTAGTAGCAAATTTGGACTAGTAATATAATAATTGCCGATTTCGCTTAGTTCCTCCGCTAAAATTTGGTCGCTCAACCAATGTACAGCCACGGTCAGAAATAGTGCAATATAATCGATTGAAATTGAAAATTCGATCAACTACGATTTGGATTGTTCTCGATTGCACTTTTTTGGCCGGGATTGTATTTGACGCAATGGCAGTAACGTAATATGAAATTTTATAGTTTATTTTAGGAACCACTCAATTGCTCATTTGAAATAATACACGAAGATAGAACAGAAATTGTTGCAACGTTGAGCAATGTCCATCTAGGCAACGTCCTTGTGTCGTCATTGAATTTAACTGAGCCGAAGATATGAACTATCCGGACTCCACGGAAGCCGCACGACGGATCCAACTAGTGTTTCCAAAAGTATACCTGATCGAACATCATCAGTTTGATTAAACATTGATTGACCGGGTACACCATATATATGTTGCGTTATAATCAGGGATTGTAATTAATAAAACAATTGTTTGTATAATTACGTCATTGTTTAATCACGCTCCATTGGTAGACCGGGTCCATTGTTTCTAGTGATTTCGCTGAAAAAGTGCGTTAAAAGCAATTTCAAATATGACCGACATCGGTTAATTTTATTTAGCCACGGTGTGGTACCAAATCAGGTCGATCGTATATATATTGAAAGTGTGGGGTCGAAGTGTAACCGTGAAAGGCTAATGTATATAATTTTTGTATCGTTGCCGGATGCGTGCCTGGATGGGGCTCGGGACGCCGGTTGGAATGTTTAAATAAGGATTTTGTGATCGATTTTGTGTCGGATTAGCATCCCGATCTCAGTGCGTATCAGCCATGAAATATTACAATGATGCAATACCAATCATTATATGTTCGATGTATGTATAAGTTTCTCAATACAGGGAAAAAGGGGACGTTCCCACCCTGGCACAATCATGGTAGTACCATTAATAACATCCAATAATGATCTTCATCGGCCAAAAATAAAGGTCATTCTCAAATACAAAATTGTCAGGTTTTAACTATCCCCGGTAACAGCGGGTGATTTAAACTATCCAATATCAGCCCTAAGTCTCCGAAAAATGCCAAAGGGTGTACCGAAGGCCCACAGTATTTACCTGAATGCCTTTTTAAGCGCATAAACCCTATTTTCAATCACCCATGACGATACCAAGAGGCTTCATACTTCACAATTTTTGGGCACTGTACCACCGGAAGAGTCCCCAACTATCTGTTGAAATCATCCCATGGACCCCCGGTCCCATGTTTGGGCAAGGGACCCAAATAACCCCATAACATAAAAACATCTTTGGCATCTCCAACTGCCCCTAGATGGCTAACTACAATACGGATCTTAAATTTTATATATATGTATGAAGGTATATATATTTGTACGTATGTAAATATGAATAAGGATTTGGCTTTCACAATTTGGAATTTTAAAGCTCCATCAGCTTCGTGTACAGCTCTCGATTGTGGTTCGGCCCTGTTTTCCTACCCGTGTATAATGGGAGGGAAGCCTGGTCTACCCCGATCGTCGGGTGGCGTAGGACTGAGCAGAATGCGGATTGGAGTGTGTATATAACGGATGCGTTCGAACATTCAGTCACGGTTTATATTAGCGTTTGTGCATTGAGGCTATTTGGTTGCGTGGAACTATTCCCTTAAGTGGAAATGCGACGAGTCTCATTGAGTCTTCCTGATATTAAATGAAAAAGATAGCGGGGGCGGGAGATAAATCAGCCATGGTCCGGGATAGGGTTAAGCAGACAGACTATAGTGGATCACAAAGCTAGAGGGAAGGGGCGTGCTTTCTCGATCAGGAACCTGCCTCATGCAGGTAGATACTCAGAACCTGAAAGTTCTACGAGTGTATAATTCAGGAATCCCGTATAAGGGTGAAACATTCTGGGGTATTTATTCCGGGCGTGCAGCACGCATACGTCATAAGCACCCTATTGGGGCACCCCTTGTGAAGAAAACTTTCCAGTGCATGGTGAGGGTCCCGCTTCATGGACCTTGCTTCTTCCTGCCTTAAGTTGTTTCTCTCTGAATTTTCTTTTTGTGCTAATGGCAAATAATGCTGATAATCGTGTACGCCTACTGTGTTCACGTAGTGTGCAAGCAGGCACCGGCAGGGGGGGCCTTTTTCACCCACACCGAAGGAATGAGTGGGCCGGTTGGGTTTCGTTTTGGGTAAACATTAAGTTCACCGGGAATAGAGGAAGCCGGGGTCGTCTGGGTCTAATGGAAAAATCGTGCTGCAGCTGGTATCCCTTATAGGGACAGAACTGGTCCTGGCTATGAATGACAAATTTTTTCAAAAAATCGCTTTATGAAATTAAAAGTATAATTTAAGCAAAAATTGCTTGAATTGTTAATTTTAACCTCAATACAGCTGTTTCTGCACCGTTTCTGAGGGCATGTATATATTAACAGTTTTTAGGGTTTCCCGCAAAAAATACTATATTTTGAAAATTTTAGATTTGGAGCCGCATTTCTCATCTCCCTGGCAAAATACGCCATCCACCCCAAATCTGAACCAGGAAGGTGGTGGCTCATGTGTCTTGGCAAAATTTTCAGCACTTGGGAAGCTATCCGGGATAGTGACACGTTTGTAACCTCGTGTATTGCGACGTCGTGCGTGGGGTTTGGTTGTTCGCTTTTTGAAGTTCCAAGGAACCCAGCAACACATCTGAAATATATAACGATAGTGCCTAAAGTACTACTCTCATCAAAACGGTGCAGGTTTAATGCGTCACAGCTAAAAAAGATTTCTCTAGACGAAATACACAATTACGTGAGAAAGGGTTAATTTGTAGCATACTTACGTTTATTGCAAACTTAATGTATCGTATAAGATATATATGCTAAATATCCGAAGTGTCAAAAACAAGGCTAAAAGCTACTAAATATTAAGCAATATTACGATTAATTTTTAAGGTTTAATTAAATGTTAAATTTTTTAAAACAAGTAGCATAGGTTCCTCCTTAATATTTAGCAAATTAAAAGTGTAATTTAAAATATATATTCTATCATATTAGCAATAATCCTTAAAATCTGACCTACAAATCCGTATAAGTATGGTACATGTCTATATAATATTGATAGTAGTATTATAATATTGATTTATATATCGTAATCCAAATCCACATCACTTATTACGCTGTTAGATTTCGATATGAGTTCCTGAGTACGATTTTTCTGAATCACGCTGAGTTACGGGCTAATTCAGTAGTGTAGCCGAAAATATTCTGGCAGGTACGATCCCGAAACGATGCAACTCGGGCTGTTATAATTAACTTAGGCAAATCCGATCTGTACAAATTTTCAAGTATATATATAATACTGTGGGTCTTTACGTTGTCGCAAACCAATTTATTGTAATGTTTTGTTATATATGAGACACATCTATCGTTCCAATAAATATAAAAATAGTCTACATTTTGACATATTTGCTTTTAAACTGTTGCAAATATCCAGCATCATGTCATGTCGGAATCAACAAACCAAACCATGCAGCAGCATTAAGTTAAATCGGCTCCCTTTGCACACAAGAACCAAACTTTATTCTAAAAATCTTTGGAGAAACCGTGTCAACACATCATTGCAAATAATTACACTAGCGAACACAATGTAACCTTGAAAACAAATAATACATATACAAACACAAAAATAAAAATGACTAATTTCATGAAATAAGATAATCCGTATAAGGTTCGTTCTAAGGTTTTTGGTATAACAAAACTTTTCCCCCGCACCATATATATCCTACTCTGTATAGCCAATAATACATTGTTTAGGCTAATTGCCATGTCGGTAAAACAACGAACCAATGTTATAAATATAAAGCTATGAAATTTTTACAGCATAAAGTTACAACTAGGTAACACAGGTGAGAACGGTTGCAATGTTTCGCCCTTTGAAATCGAAATAGGGCCAGACTGGAGGTGAAAATTTTCGGCCTGGCCCGTTGGACATCGAGGTCGACTCGAGCTGCAAAATTTTGCCTCAGCCCAGCACGGACCGCTTGTAATCCAGTGTTGGCAAGATTACTATAAAGAATACTTGCGATATACAGATAAAAGGGCATATATAAAATGACCTCGATAAAAAATTCTTAAAACGAACCCAAGATTATAGAACCGAGACCTAATCATTCGGTCTTTGGCTGAGGTGTGAACGAATATAAATTTTCAACGTCATCTACCATCCTATTTCGTAACAGCCGATAGCGAATCGCAAACCCTTGTACTGAAGAAATACAGAAATTTCATCTAAAAATTGCAAAATTAGAAACAAGTAGCAAAAATTACAACGTGTGTTCGAACAGAATTTGTAGGATTTTCAATCTTCAGGAAAACGGTTATCTGACGCCTATCAACTTTTGAATGCTATTTGTCTCTGTGCTTGAACAAATATAAAGTAGTGAGAACATCATAAATTTAGGCTAGTTTAGCTCTTCCTCCTGCTAAATTTGGATCCGATCTACCGGATTTGAATGACGGAGTTGTGTGTTCGTGAACAGTTTTTCGCCGAATTGCGTTTCATTAAAAACGTTCGGTAACAACAGTTTAACCGAAATAGCAACACAGTATGGGTGATGGGCGTGAGTTAAGTTTACGGCGGAGTGTTTGGTATGGATATTTTGACGAAAGACTTTAAATGTTCCAAATTTTCTAATATGTGTTATAAATTAATTTAGTTCGGAACAATGGATGTGGATTTCGCATCGATTTTTGCAAAATAGGATGGTTAGTGGTGTCCCATTAAGTTTATTGGCGCATAAGGATACAATTAATTTTGAAGGGCATGCTGCAGGGGCTCTCTTCTAAATCCTGTATTTGGAAATTTTGGGTAACGACAAGAAATGGTCCACAGTTTCCATATGTTATAACTAAATGGAGTCTGGTGCTGAATAACAAAGAGCGAACTGCGTTACGTGTTATTGCACCCATTTGTACATCTACGTCCGCCACATACAATTCTTATCTTCGCGTTATTCGACAAGGATAACCTGATGCCAACCCAGCTATAATTTGAACGTTTCCAGCCGAGCCGAGTCAAGATAAGTAAAATTTCAGACGAGTCGTACAGAGAGATAAAATTTGAGAAATCTGAGAAATAAACTGGCGAAAACTCGGCAAACTCTTAAAAATTTCAAAATGTACAAATTTAGTCGATTTTGGCAATAATCAGGTTGAAAGATTAAGACCCGAACAACATGGCGTTACTTTGACTTTGGAACTTGCAACATTCTGAATGTGAAAGATATATGCTTATATATTTAATAATTATACAAAAGGATGCTTTTGACGTCCATTGGCATTCCCGTCATATATATATATGTTTTAAAACTGTGTATACATTTTTAGCAAGAAATTTTCACATAGAATATACATTATTTCTGTGCTATCGGTAACACAATGTCATGAAAATCGCCATTTCCAAACCGAATCGATGACTTTGGACGAATGGCACCAAATTTATCGCTGTATATTCAGCTGGGGAGGGGGCTAGAAAACAGCCGAGAGTTTATCATGTTTTAAGAAAGATATGTACATTAAAACTAAATGATTAAGCATCACCGAGCGTAACTAAATCTAATACAACAAAACCGGGCAACTAAAGACACAACTAGTTCACATAGCAACTTAAGGTATTTAATTACAAATGCTAAAAACTAATACAACTCTCTTAAAAATTAGTTACCCATACAAAAAGCATGAACTGACACACACATTATTATATGATGCGGTGGATCCGTTGGGAAAGCATTTAGTCTTGCTTAATAAAAATCTAGCGTAATTATGCGTAATTTTAAGTATACATAATTTATGCTTACTGCAAATTTTTAGGAAAATTTGATGCTTAATAATTAGCTTTTGATTTGCTAACATTTCAAAATTATTTACAGCCGCCATAAGCGAGGCGGCTCAAACCTAGCGCTCAACAATTGAAACCGAAAGTTGTTATGAAAACGTTATGGGGCAGATTTAGAGCATAATTTAGCAATTACTAGTATGAAACCCGTCGTGGCCACACGCCACGGAGGAAAATGTGGAACAACTGTGCTCAAAAAAGAGTTACAAATTAACGCAAAACCGTCCATACATAAAAAATATGAAATAAATTAATCCTCGCTTTGTGGACCTCTGAGGAATATAGGATTGTCCTTTACAGGGTGCTTTAACCCCTACAGCTCATCACTGGAACCTCGGAAAAGATAATTAAAAACTCTAATTGACTCAACAATCAAATTACCTTTTATGAGATAAACCTCACTTTTTCGATTTCTGAATCCTTGTGGCTGGTACTGATGTGCCTTCCAATGGTACATTGACCCATGTTTGGAGATAAAAGTAACCACTCCAATCGTCTTAGCGAGTCAAATTACCCTTTATGAGATTAGATTCGTTTTGTATCGATTTTCGTACATTAGAGGCTAATATTGGAGTGCCCTTCCAAGCCACCATATCTGCTTGTCACACTTCGAAGATGAAAATTAACCCCTCCAATCAACCAAATTAGCCTGTATTGAACTAATAAATATTTTTTGATTTCTAGACATCCCTGGCACACATAGCGGTGCCTTTCCGAGGGTACCCTGACCCCTCATAGCTCCTTGCCTACTTAATTTTTTAATTCTTCTTATTTATGATTTTAGAGCTCACTGCCGATAACCGGTAATGATTTCGGACAAAATATCAAGTTTAAAATGCATTTGAAATTTTAAAAATATAGTCATGTTGGTTGTTATATTCGGTTCGTAATGGTGCACAAATGATCATGATTCAGCGCAGCGTTCAAAAGTTACAGAGGAACTGTAGTTAAGCCATTATAGTTAAGTCACTATAAAAATGTTCTAAATTTCCGTCAAACTAAAAGAAGATAAGAAAATGATCCACACCGCAGCAGCAGGCGATTATTTTAGTAGTATAGATGTGTTACAACACAGCTAGTACTGCTTCCATTGAATGTTAGCAGATGGCGTAATTCCGCCATTGTGTATCTTCACAAGTTGATAGAACAGCTGTTTCCATGACTGGAATGGTCAAGATTTACGCTGCAGTATCTGCTATCCCAAGCTTTAGAAACAATCCCATCCAATCTCCGTTAGCTTGGTTGAAACTCTATATTCATCCCAAATATTGTGTACGTTCAGGTTTTCAAAAAGCTTTTTTGCATTTAGCTACAAATTTCCAGATTCCAACGACCCGGATGCTTCAGCACTCACCTTCTTTGTTAATTTTAATGATAATCGTACATATAACAGTTTACGCGGGAAAAACTGCAAAATGTGCTCATTAAGATAGTTAAAATTAAAAGCCGTCGTGATTTAACTCGATCGGCCATTAAGTTTTACCAATTTAAAACGTGTCGATTTGAAACCATGTGTTCAGGGCTAGGTCGCTTTGAATAAACCGTTCAGGAATAAGGTTTTCCCGAATTAATATGGTGGCAAAATATGTCGATTTAAATCAGGCTTATGGTGAATCGCCAAGAACGTTGGTACTCATATTTTACTGAAAAAAAAGGAATTAGATTCGTTGTGCGAGTCGTGTTATATAATTTCCATCCACTTTATAAGCACATTTTTTGGTGGTACACATATTCCGAAACCTACCATCAGCCCGATTTGAGCTGACATTTTTGCGCCACACTAGCTTGAGCCAAACTCGGTCGAAAACGACCTCTCCGTGCGCGAGCCCAGTTAAATCCTTTTAAAACGGAAAACCCATAGCACACCGCGTTTGACACACCAAATGAAAAGTGCTTTGAGTTTCAGTCATGTGAACGGGCACATCTTGCAGCAGCTTCCGCGATCTCTGTTTTAACTTCATCAATTATTAATCCTTATTACAATATTTAAAAATTACATCACAGACAACAGCATAATATACAAGCTAAAGACGGTAATCGGATTGACTGCTTGTCAGGTCGGGTTGACAAAGGCTGACCCGAGTGCCATCCTTTATACAAGCTAATGAAAAAGTGCCACAAATAAAATAAATCAAACTAAAATAAAACCAACAATTTTACCTAAAAAGACCACTCATAGAACTAAAAATGCTAGATACGAGTCCCAAATAATAATTGAAACGGAGCGAGCGAAGCAAGCGGACTTTCCTGTGAGGGCGCTGGGGAAAAATAAAAAAAAATTTTGTATGTTTTTGTCACGCGTAAACTCATCTTCGGGTAGATGGATTTCAATAAGTTGTTTTATTCGATAATAAAAGTGTTGAAAATGTGCCCGTTAGTCGAAGACGAACAGCTCCGACCAAATCTTTGGAGTCAAAATGGCAAAGACAGGTTTTAACGGTTTTTCCAAAATTGGCCATAAGGGTACCAGTCTTCCGGACTAGTCTTTCGGAGCCCATATAGCGCGACACAGGCATCGCATCGAAAAACCGAGACCACCATTCAGAATCAGCTCATCAAGATCTACAGCTACAACTTTTTGTGGGACCACTCCCTGAGCCGCTGTGGGCCCGAATATGGCCCGTCGCCCCCTTCCCAGAAATAACGATTTTTCAAATTTCGACACGCTGTTGCGTGTTTTTTACCTTACAACGAGTGTCTATTAGGTTATCGAGCATGCTGAATAATTTGCTATTTACAGTCCAACTTGACTATATCATACTTTTCATGGGGTTTCAAGGGTTTTACGATCGACGAACCCGATTTCCAAAATGTAGTAAGCTTTCATTTGTTTGGTCATTCATTGCTAGCTAAACATCAAGAATGATCTATATATAGTTGGAACGCTGAATACGATAGTTTATCTAGAGTCCAGCACGAATATTTTATACGTATTCAAATGTTTTCAACGGATTTACGATGAATGAACATTTTGCCAACATGGTTTGGTTTCGTACTGCGTACAGGAAATCTTAGGCATGCTGAATACAATGGTTCGGTTGTCTAGAGACTAGCAGGAATACTTCGTGTGATTTCGATTTTTGATGGGTTTAGGGAAACGAGGTTTTAGCGTTGTACAAGAGTTCAGGGTTACAGAGGTTGTAGCTGGCCTGTCCACAGCCCTCCGAAAAGTGGGGGGGAACTTCGGGCCCCCCATGTTCATTCTCGGTGGAAATTTCAAAGTGGGGGGGGGATAAATTTTGCTTAAAAATACAAAATATTTCCATATTTTCATGCATTTTTACTACTGTGAACGTATTTTCAAGCTAAAAAACAATATTTTAGCATTATAAATAGCGGTAATTAATGTTTAAAAAACAATTTGCAAACAAAGACCATAAATTTTCAGACATAAAAAATTTTGGAAGTAGTTGAACATGGGGGGCACGGACATGGGGGAAATTCTCACGAACATGGGGGACTTGGAAAGTGGGGGTCCCCCCCCCACTGTGGACAGGCCAGTTTAGTGTAGTATATACATCAAACACAAAGTCTGTTATAAGTGATTACACAGGATTACCACTTGATGAAACCACGCCCGCTCCGTTTCACTTTTACTTGGGAGTTGCTAGTTTAAACTATAATATATTATAACAGTATAACAAACGCAAGAAAATCACTATAAAATACACTTACATAACAACATAAAATCTTATAACAAATAAAGAAGCTACTAAAAAGACTAGACTGCACCAAAATCAGTAATCAATCACAATAATCGCCTAGTAATGTTCGTATACAACAAAATAACAAGATCACCAAGTCATGAAACCGATCTCGAAACAATATCTTATATAATATACATGAATATCATCATTCAATATTGTAATCAATAATAAATATGGCCACATTATAAAATATAATTACATTACATTATACATACATATAAACCAAAAATTTCTACTTTAAAAAACAAATAAACGAAAAATAACGAACTGATAGCAGCAAACACAGCAATTCAAAAGAAAACAACTACATATGTAGAATTAATATTACAAGGAAACAGCACCAGTTTTATATGCCAACCAATTTTGACCTAATCCACTATACTTACCTCCTTCGATGTGTTCACGAAGGTAGGTTACCGGCATTATTAGCTGAGGGAAAGCTTTAAGTGTACATTGGGTTAGCATAACATCAGCTGAATTAAAAAATCATTATGCAACAATTACCTCATGTCGATGGATGTTTTGCCGCAATACTGTTATTAAAGCTCTCCCTTTACTATAGCTCTAACACTTCGCTTTGTGGCCACAGGTTATGAGAGCCAAAATATTAGAGCTAATCGATAAAAAACAAATGAACAGGTGGAATCAAGACCGTGCACGAATGAACATGGTCAGTACTTGCGGCGAATTTGATTAACGTTATTTATGTAAAAACTGCCTTATAAAACTTTAGTTAGGTTAAAAACGATATTGACAAGAAAAATGTTAGGATAAAATATTTTTCCCAAAAATACCGAATCCACCCAAGTCATCTTTATAAATATCGTAAGAAACTGGTTTCAATTTTGTGCGTCTTTTAGACGATTTAAAATCAACTAATGCTCTTAACATGTAACCAAATCGTAAAACGTTAAACTTGCCGACGGCAGACTAAAAAGAACCACAATGCCTGAGAACCCCTCGCTTTTACACAGACTTAATAATAATGTTCATAATACGTCCCAGACAAAATATGCGACGTTTCTAACCATTGTACTCTTTTTTATCACATAGTTTCCAACCTTATCCCTTTCTATGGAGAAACAAAGGCTTGGAGATGCAGACCAGGTTTCTCTGTACCACTAACTGTACTCGAATAATATCACAATGCACTGATTATGCAGCAAAACATTATGCAAGCCTAGCTTCAAAATAAACATCAACAATTATAATACAGCAATCAATTTATTACAGATAAGTGGCGTAAGCAGAGTTTTTATCGTAGGTATCATGCAACCTTAACTAATATTTTCATATCCAACAATGATCCCTCGATCTCATTGGCGTCCGCTCGGCCATTATTTCACCTCACTCGCCAAAATGCCGCAAGTTCGCTGTCATCCCACTGCGGAGCTTTGCCTTGGCTGGGCAGTACTGACGTCCTCTATGCTCTAGTTTGATTCTGATTTTCAAGAACACATAAAACTAAAATTAACAATGGCTATGGCAAGTGAATTGCGAGTAGTCCCAGGAGGGTTAATAAAGTAACTATGAGCAATTAATAGGTTAGTAACTGACTATTAATATACACCTAAAACATATCGGAAGGTAGCATTTTGACATTAATGACATTTTGTAAATAACTGAAAATCCCCATTTGGACATTCGATGTCAAGAATACACATGCAGGCCTTTCATGGGATTTCCACATTTTTCCGGCAAGCAGAAACGCCAAAATTATGGTATTTCCCATTTACAGTTTGATCGTTGTTGACACGAACAGGAAAAGCATAATTTTTTACAATTAATTCTAAAGCCGAATCTACGAAGATTTCACTTTCCATACGCTACTGATACAGATAATTGCACCAAAAACTAAATACCAATCCATAAAATTATGTTATAAATAATCACCGCGAGTGAATAAGAGAAGTAAAGCAAACATCTTACAGCTTCGTAAATCCCATGAGGCTTTATTAAAAACATTAATGTATTTTGATGAGCGCTGTTCAAATAAGACAAACTAATTTAGGGCGATCACTGCACAAATCGGATCTTATGTACATTACCATGCACATGGATATAGATTGGTTCATGTAGATGTGCCGGCACTGATGCATCATTATTACCACTCTTTACGCTGTCTCATGCTGGGCGCTCCAAAAGTGGGGGGTGGGGGTCCTAGCAAAATCGACGTGCCCCCCCGGTTCGTGCCCCCTAACAAAATTTTTTGTTTCCGCTCAGTAAAAGTATCCCCAAACGACATAAAATTTGATCAAAATTCGTACTGAAATTCTGTAATGAACTTGTCAAAATTTGCTTCAATATCGCTTTTCTCCCAATTTTGGAAGCGGTTCCTACATGATTTTTAGCTGTTTTCTCTTGGTAGAATGTCCTCTAGTCCCAAGCAAGCCCCCCGCTTCATGCCCCCTGGAAATTTTCAGCGGGTGAGAAGCCAAATCAAGTACGCAATAGATTTGTAAAAATCTTGTACCAACGCGAAGTTTCTGAAATGGTGGTTTTACGGAAAAATTGAAAGATATTAAAACAGACTTTGGGCGAAATCTTTGACGCTCTCTGTGAAAACCCGCCTATGGGTATGAGTTGTTGACATTACCTCGAATTAACTAATACACCATGACTATAAATTCATGATATTAAATTTCAAATTTATATTACTTAATGATACTGCAGTTTTTTAAACTCCATTAATTCCCAAGTTACATATTGTACTCGGACTTTAATTATTATTAGCCCACATTCACGTTCCAAATTTGTTTAGTTGTACAATATTTTTTATAGTATTCCGATCATTTCTCTACCTACATTATAGGATACGTAATTTACACTGCTAGTGATAAAAGTATCTTGTAAGTTTGTATACGACATATTTTAATAATAGCGTTTTGTAACAATCAAATTATAGATTATTTTATGCTTTAACCCGAGTTTAGATTTTACGGCTGAAAAACTATGAAAAAATAAAAATTCGAAAATCCCCAAAAATTTGTCAAAACTCTGTATATTCGCAAAAAAATGTACAAAATCCATCGTAGAGTTCAAAAATTAATCAACAACACAGTTACGGACAGGAATACCTAGGCAAATGTTTCGCGAGCCGTTCGCAAAATATTATCTGTTTGCAATTCGAGAAGTTTTCGTTAATCATTTTAGGTTTCAATTTCTACTCGCAGCAGTTGTATGTTTGCATGCGATTTTAAACTACAACACCTCAAGACAAAATACTTAGTTGCCGCAATATTATATGCTTCACGTGGAAATAATATGGTTCAATGGCAAGCGCTATCTGCTAAAGGTACACTGTAGCTGTTCAGGGCTTTCCTTGTGAAATGTATACAGAGAAAATCCTTCGAAATATTGTCACCCCGTAGACGAAGCAAAAACATTCTTTTATGCAAACAACATCAATTATCCGAAATCTATGCACACTCGAGAAATAGCAATTATCAACGGGACTTTTTCTAAAGAGTTTTTGGAAATCTTTTAGATAGGAACAAAAATATACTGACTACCATGGAACAATACCACTAATATTATTTAGCATTACATTATATCACGGCATGAGATTCAGAGAAAAGATTCCTACATAATATATGTAAATTCAGTGTATAAATTTTATTTATTTACACCACAATGGCGTTCGTCCAACGCTTCACCGGTTAAAAGTGATAAAAAATTTTTGCGTTCAACGTTTGACCTGGTGGCACCAATAATGATTCCGGGTAAGAAATACCAAAAATCGCAATCCACAACGTTAGTGTTTCAGTGACACCAACTTATTGCTACGATACCCAGCGACACACTAATAGAGTCGCTGTAGCAATATTATTAGCTTTAATTTGTTTCGACATCGTTAAAACGTTGTGGAATCACGCCGGGGTACGTATAATTCATTGCTCAACAATGCGGCTCCGCAAATCAGTGTTACGACGACGACTGTGTTTCAGCACCGCTACCTGAAAGACGCTATAATAATGTAAATTAGAAAATAATTTTACTTCCTGGCACCAAAAATGGTCCTGGCTTATCTACAATTTTCTGAAAGACCAGGACGAAGTGGGAACCACCATCTTGATTTTCAGGAAAAATTTTAAAGTCGGGAAATACATAATTTTTAAATACACATCATAGTTAGATATCTTTAGACGTAATTGCCGTACAAATATTTTCAGACTTTAATACAGTGATCTATAACAAAAATTTTTTATTAGTATAATAAAACATTAGTTAAGGAAGCTTAACAAATGTATTTAATTGCAACATGGGTGCACGAATGGGTGAGGGAACGAACGAGAAAGAAAAATCGACAAAATCGTGTTTTTAAAAATGAGTGGAGCGGTAGACTGTAGACAGTACCCCCTGGCCGGGATTTCAGCTTCAATTAATGCAATAAATTGTCCAGATATATTCTAACCTTTGATCTCTGAGTGAACATATTACTAATTATTAACAGCAGCAAATCAGATTCTACGGTAAAGGTAAAATGTTATATCGTCGGTTTTCGTCTTATATAATTCGGTATGTACTTGCCATAAATTTCTTACGGGGTGTTTTTTGGCATACTTTCGAAATTCGTTCCCGAAAATAAACTCTGACCCAAATGTTTTCTAATTTTGCCCCATATTTGTTCCAAATTTGTAGCAATCATTATTAAATTATTCGTTTGAGAAATTTCCGAAGTGGGCGTGTGATGTTCGTTCCAAACTCAATACTGTTATTTAGGCGAGCGTATACTGTAAATACAAACTGGTTTCATAACATTCACACATCACAGATAGTGAATGAAAGCAAAACCTATGAATAGGATGTATTATCCATTGTTTTTCTTCGCATTCTCTGGAAATTAGCAAAATCGTGAATTTATTTCAAATTTTTATCAATCACGCAGCAGCAAAGACAAATTATACAAAAACATATTATGATGTTACTGTATTATGATTATACGGCTTTGATATTTTAAAAACAAAAATACTAAAATCTATATGCATGATTATTAGGATTCTCCAACAGCGTATATTCTACATTATTCAGACATATAAATAATTTGGCAGCAAAGGTATCGAGTACCTTACGAAGTTTTCAACCTGTCATTAAGCAAGTGCAGCACTCCTGATATTTGGGAATGTGTGATCATCATTCCCCTGCTTAATGTGGATATGGATA